>CAUYLG010033940.1:0-20248 GCA_963573385.1 Cacajao melanocephalus
ATCCACAAAACATACATTTTTCTCAGTATCACATTACACCTATTTTAAAAGTGACCACATAATTGGAAGTAAATCACTCCTCAGCAATTGCATAGCATTTCACAGGTTTAAATAAAATGTTGGTTGGCTGCTTGTTTGTTATTTTTGTCTCTTATTCCTTCCTGTCTCCATTGTTAAGCACAATTACTGGCATAAAAGAGGTTTTTAATACCCATTTTTAGACTGCATTCTAGCCTGGGCAATAGAACAAGAATCCCGTTCTCTCTCCCTCTTTCTCTTTCTTTCTCTCTTACATTCTTTTTTTCTTTCTTTCACTCTCACTTTCTTTCTTCTCTTTTTATTTCTTTCAAAAATAAAAAAAAAAAAGAAAATTCAACATACTTCATTTCTTGAAGGGACAGTATAAAGGGCTCATACTAGTACTTTTCTTTACTTAAAAAATTAACCCTTGTTTGTGATTGCATTTATGTTTTGATGTACTCTACATGTTTACATCAATTTGTGGAGAGATTTATAGACAACTTTTGGAAGCTTTTAATTTAGCACTTTTGTAGAGAAACCTTTTTGGTATATTTGAAAGTTTATGAAGTATTCATAAGGGTTTTTTTTTTTCCTTTTTAAAAATAACATTACTTTGGCAGACTGATGGGTTTTCCTGGGGAGCTTATTTCAAGATGCTAATTAGGGTGTTATTGATTAATTTTAGGATAATAGAGTTGGCTAGGCTGCCTGAAGTTTTCTCAAATGTTTTTAAAATTGTTCCTTTCCAAATGATCTTAATGAGTTTTGAGTTCTGTTTTTATGATGAATTTCATAATGTAGTAAAAATACACACCATGGAAAAATATTCTCTCTCTCTCTCTCTCTCTCTCTCTCTCCATATATATATATATATATATATATATATATATATATATATACACACACACACATATATATGTACACATACATATATACATACATATACAGTATTTGGGGGAAAATAAAATGTTTCTGTTAGAAAAAACTTTTGAAATCATTTCATTATGTGCTTTCATAGTGTCTGGCACATTGGAGGTATTTCCTGAGTAATTAGAGTGCCATATTTGTCTCCAACTGGTGTGGTAACACATTATAGTCTGTTTAGGTTAAGTGAAAGGGAAAGAAAATCAACATTGAGCACCTTCTCTGAGCCGTGTACTTTATATTAGTACAGGTGCTTTATAATAGTACATCATAGAAGGACGAATTATAATACTGATCTAATGTTCCATTCTTACAGGCTTTTAAAGTTTCATTCTTAAATATCTTTAGTAAGGTCCCTGTAGAAGATATAGTTTATTTTGTTATTAGTATAAAACCTCAAAGAGAGATTCTTCTTTTGAGTGAAAACATGTTTTTGTTCCTAAATTCTCAGAATGCTTTCTTTTGTGAGGAATTAATGTTTTCTATTTTCTCTCATGGGATACTGCGAGAGTGTATTGACTCTCTTTACTATGGATGATAAACTGCAGGAAGTTAATGCTAAAGTTAATGTTCATGTTTAGAACCCATTTTGTTTTGGGTTTTCTAAGGATTAACTGCTGCCTCCTTATCCCTTTTCTGTTTTCTGGCTTCTTAAACTGGTATGTTATTTATATGTCGTTATGTTACTCACAGTCTTTATATGGTTAGACATAATGTAAATTATATAAATAGTGGCTAAAACTAAGCAATCATTAATATACATTCTCTTAAAAATATGCATATTTTAAATTATACAACTAAAACATTAATTGTAGGAAAAAACACAAGCAAAAAGAAGGAAGTAAAAATTGTATATGTCTGCATGCAAAGCTGATTCTTTTAATGTGTATATAAGCCTTACAGCTTTTAAAAGTAGCTGCACAAACTTTTATAACTTTTTTCCCACTTGCTACATTATAAACAATTTTTCCATTTCAGTAAATATGCTACTTGTATAATTTTTAATGACTAAATGGTATTTCAGTGTAAGAGATCCTGTGGATTAATTAACTGGTTTCCTGTTCTTGGATATTTATGTTATTTCCGACTTTTGTCATCATAAACAGCACTGTAGTAAATATTCTTAAAGCTACATCTTTGCGTACATCTTTGTTTCTTTAGGATAAATCTTGTCAAAGGCTTTACATTTTAAAGGCTTTTGGTTTTTGTTTCCTAAATTGCACTATAAAAATGATATTTCAACTTGCACTCTTGATCAGCAGCGTCTGCTTTTATCCCTTTCCCTAAGCACATGAACGCTGATTATCTTTTATTTAATACCAAAATCGTCAGATGCCAGAAGGTAGCATATCAAAAATAATTTGTGTTGCATATCACTCAGGCATATTTGGGATGGTAAGGAAATTAAACATTTCATTGATTGTTGAGGTTAATTTGCTTGATGTGGTTGGATAGGTGAGTAGACCTTTCTTGCTGAATGCTACAAATTTGAATATTTGGTTGAAGAGAGAAACCTTTTCACTTCTAAGAATATTATCATCTACTTGGTTTGCTCAGGTCAGTTTCCAAATGAACTAAGAATTCAGCTGTCAGATTTATTCTTGATCACATATATGGAGTGCCTAGCTAATTTTGTAGCATATAATTTTATGTACGATTTCTAGATTAAGTAGGTTTTGATAATTTTTAAAATTAAAACTTAATGACCAAAAGGTAGGTAAGGAAAGTTTATTCATTTCTTCCTTTTTTTCCCTCCCATTTTCTCTCTGGATCGTCAAAAATTGTGAAGAGTCTGAAATTTTATTCTATTTGCAAACTAATAAGCTAGCCTGTTACTATTTCATGGTTTCTGGTAGAAGACACAGACTTCATATTTTTAGCACTATAACTTGCTAAATGTAAACCAGTTCCCTTGTCATTACTGAGGTTTTCTTACTCAGTCATCAGTTCGGATCAGCAAGAACAAATAAGACTTTAAAGAGTTTATAATCTAGTTAAGGTCACATTAATTATGTTCAGAGGTAAAGTAAGAAAAGGCCAAATGGCATAAAGTATCCAAGGGGTCAAAATATCTCTTTGAGATTTGTAAGGGAGGTAAAAATTGGGTCTCAGATTTCAATGGGCACAACAAGAACAGTGTGTGTCCAGGAATGGAAAGGAAATATCATGAGCAATGGCATGAAAGTAGGAAAGCACAGGGCAAGTGAAAGGAACAGTAGATTGTCTGGCTTGGTTTAAGCAGATTTTTCAGTATGGTAGTTTGGTTGTTTCTAATGCACCCAGGGAATAATGAGTGCCTATGGAGCACATGCTTTTGGTAACCATTTATCTGGGTAACCAGTGTTACTCTCTTGACTGGAAGTGGAGAGGTGTTCTGTTCACTTGAAACTGGTCCAGGCCTGGCAAGGCCTCTGTATTTTCATATCTAAGAACCCTTAACATTATCAATGTAATTTAGACTGCTGGGTGATATTTTTCGGGCGGGGGATTGGATTGGAGATTAAAAAAAAATAAGAGCCATCCTATCTTTATATGGTGGCACACAGCTGCCAGCAGAAAGAAAACAATAATTTACTAGTAGGAAACCATTTTTGGGCCACCTTGCCCAAGAGGAAACCATTTTTGAAACCTGCCAAAAGCCTGATTCTTTATTTGCTAGTGTTTCTATATTTAAATACTTCCTTTTTTTGTGATCTCAGACAGCATGGAGGTTATTAGTAGCATCTTATCACTTGAAACTTTGAAGATAATTGTATGTTCTAATTATACATGCTTTGCTTGTTTTATAATAGTGAGCTGTCTATTTGATTAAGGCCATTTAACAGCAATTAGAATAACCTGCAAGCTAAAGAAGAACTTTATTTCACAACTTAACCGGTGCTAGTTACTTAATTCCAAGTTGGGATTATTAATATCATACCTGCTACATGTCTTATGTGTATGTACATATTTAGCATTAATGATAAAATGTCTGGTAGATGAGAATGAATGTTTTTCTTCCCATTTATATTTGTTTTTTAAATCATGAATGAATCCAGTTTTGCTAAAAGCATACGCATATTTTTGTTTATGGAGACTTATAGTTTTTAAAGCTTCAGAGGGACTCTAGGAGATTTGCTTTAACTCTTGGAATTTAGATACATGAATTGCTATGCAGGAGTCATGATCAAGTAAGTCACAAAGTTGGGCTCCAAGCCCAAACATGTTTCATCTAGTTCAGTGCTCTTTCTACTATACAATACTACCTCTCTGGTTTCCAGTGGTTAGAATGTTAAGATAATCATATTTCATACAGCTAGGCCTTCACAGAAGTAATTAGATATTGGAGAGATCTTGTAACTGCTGGCCCAAACACTTCCGTAGGTCCAGAGTTATCCCCAGAGATGTTTTCAACTCGGTGGGCCTAGTGCTGTTTTGACCAGCAGCATGTTTTCAGAAGCCACTCAGCAGGATTGTCCCCAGCAGCTTCTGATGATATGAGCTTGTAGTGCCAACAGCATTCATCTAAAGATACTGATAACCCTTTGTTGTTTTTTGAAATCCATCTATCACTGTGTGTGTTTTGGGGGGTGGAGGCACTGGGAGTTTTGGATCTCTGTGAGGATGCCAAAACATCTGTTCCCTTTATGTTTGTTAGGATGTGATTAGAGCGCTAAATCAAAACGTGGAACAAGAACAAAATAATTCATTACGACCATCCCTAAGATTTTTCATGTTGATATTCTGAAATAAAAAGCATTACTTTGAAATTTTTGTTGTGATTTGGTGATAGAGATTTCTTATGGGTATTAAAGTAAATTATAGAATAAGAAGCAAAAGACTAGCAGCTTCCCCCTCGCCCCATTATTTACTGCTTTACTTCGCATTTAAATAACTTTCATAAGATGACATTCTTTCATTGTGTGCTTCAAACTTATAAAGGCTGCTTATATTCATTTCTGGATTTACACTGTTCTTTGAAAATAGCCTAAACTTACATTTTATAATCAAGACTGAGATGTTGCTGGTTTTGATAAGCTAGTTCCATCATTTTTATTTTAACCAGGTAGGTTGGTTGAGATGGTTAATAGTAGAAATGAAAGGTGCCAAGTGTTTCTCTGAACTGACAGTGATAAGAGATGGGAAATCAGATTTGTGGATTTTGTGAAAGTGTTAATCAAGATTGGATTAAGGAGTGAATTTTGGTGTTTGAATTGTGAAGCATAGTGGAAATGTTGTGAGCTTCTTGCATGGGACATCCAGATTTGTTCATCTTCTCCTATAGAGTTTATGGATTTTTTAAAAAATCAGGATGCTTAAAATTTCCTTTTTGTGTGTGTTTTTTGGGATATTTCCCAAAGATTATATGCCTATTTTATCTTTTCCCCTCACTTCACAACCTTTGCTAAATAAATTGATGCTACTGGCTTTTCAGTTGAAGAGCAGAATTGGAAAATAGCTTTAAAACACAGAGAAATATTTGGTAATTTTGATTTCTTATCTATTCTTTAAAAAATTTCAAGATAATGTTATTTAGCTCTTGGGGGTGTCTTACTTTGTATTTTCTAAACTGATTCAATCAAGACTTTTGTTGCTATTTTCCATATGTGACGTGAACATAGATCTGGGATTATAATACGGTGCTTCTCTGCTATGATATTCCTAGTATGATGCCAAATGAGTCTCCCCTTAACCTGAACTGAGTTTCAATGTTAGGTATTTAGTAATAAATGAATGACTTCAATCAGTGATGAAACAGGAAGATCCAGATACCTCAAGCATGTTTATGAAAGGTGAAACTGAGAACCAGAGTGGTTTATTGTCTAAGGTATGTGACTGGTAACTTGTGGAACTAATGCTAGCTGGAATCCAGGGATTCCAATTCTTTCTTTAGGTCTCTTTCCATCGTGCTCTGCAGATGTGAAGAACTGATTTAGGGTGGAACACTCAGTTTCCTCTTCTTAGCCTGCCTTTTATTTTTTGATTACCTGTGTAATTATTTGCTTATTCTCTGACTTCTTTGAATCTCTTTTATTATGATTCATTCATGTCTTTGTAATAACATTCTCTAATTGAAATTTGGAGGTGATTTTTATAAAGTAATTAGAAAATATTAGTTGCAAATGATTTTAGTTATATGATGTTAAATGCAGGAGAAGCACTTGTCACTGTGAGAACTGACACCAGTTGGTTGCATGGCATAATGGAAAGGGGCCCAATTTTAAAATGAAATGACTATTAACTTATTGCCAGTATAACCTTCAGAGATTAACATAGCTGGGCTTAAATTTATCAAACACGTTGTTTTTTAAAAAGTCAATCCCAACTCACCTTTTTTTCTTAAACTATTTATTGTTATGTATTTAATAAAATGTTTACATTTGTTTCTATTTTAGAATATAAACTTAGGCAAGAATCATCTGTTTGCTGGTACTGCATGTATCATAGTCTTACATTTGTACACGTGAATATATTTGAAGATAATACACTTTGGGTTCTTTTGGGAGATATTTAAGTATGTGCAGTGGTTTAGCTAGATCTCTGGATTGTTTACACTTGAATCAGTTCAATGAGAAGAAAGTCTTGCTATAACTTCACTATGTAACTTTAACTTTTTTTGAAAAAAAGATTCACATTAACATCTCTGTGTGTATTATCTTATCTAAACCTGTTAAATCTCAGCAAACTCTCAAGAGATAACATAATGAAGGACCTCATTTTTTTCAAATAAATAGGCAAATAGTGTAGCTGGACAGTGGTTGGCTGGAGAATAGAAAATAGTAGGTCTAAGTTTTAATTTTCTGGTTTGTTAAACTGTGAGAAGTATAATAGAAATTAATTAGAGGACTATAACAATTATTTGTACAGTCATAATTTTTCTTTGGGAAAAAAATATGACTAACACTGCCTTTCTCTTATCTACCAGAAGGAATGTTGGGATATACTTAGATTAAATTTATTTGCATAATAATGAATTTATGCAAAGTTGGGCAAATAAAAGTTAGAAATTTTGACATGTAGAGGAGTACCTTTATTTGAGTTTATGGTTGCTGAGTTACAGCCCAGAACTTTTTGGGATTTTTGTTTTGCCTTGTCCTTGGAAAATGCTTTTAGCCTTTTCCTGATCCTATGTATTGGTATTGGCTTTCGTCATATATGTATGGTATAATAGTTATGTCAGGTGTAATTATGTGCTAAAAAGAAACCAAGTGTATTAGTCTGTTCTGACACTGCTAGTAAAGTCATACCCAAGACTGGGTCATTTATAAAGGAAAGAGGTTTAATTGACTCACAGTTCCACATGTCTGGGGTGGCTTTACAATCATGAGGGCTTGGTCAGGGAACTCCACTTATAAGAACATCAGATCTCATGAGACTTATTTACTCTCACAAGAACAGTATGGGGGAAAACCACTCCCATGATTCAGTTTTCTCTACCTGGCCCCGCTCTTGACACATGGGGATTATTACAATTCAAGGTGACATTTGGGTGAGGACAGACACAGCCAAACCATATCACCAAAGAAAAACATTAAGACTGGCTCATTGTAAGGGTAGTTATTATAAAAGTAAATGTGAGAAATTATTCAAAATTGTTTTTCACAGCTGCAAAGTTCTCTTTTGTATGCATGAATAAAGTTCTATGAATCTCCTATGTTTGGACATTTAAATATATTTCAGTGTTTTTCAATTACAGATAATCCTTTAATAAATAATGTTGTGCATATGTATTTTCACATTGTTTGAGGTATACCTTCAGTTTAAATTCCTAGAAGTAGAATTGCTGGGTTGAAGAGAAAATATACATGTAGGTTTTGTTAGATCTTGACAAATTCACCTCCTTGGGATTGCACTGTTTTGCATCAGCAAATTATGAGAGTGCCTGTTTCATCGCAGCCTTTCCAGCAGAGCATATATGATGTCAAAGATAAAGCTGGATACTAGTTAAAGTGTTGAGGACAGGTTTTAATCAGTAAGATACTATTGTAATAGGGAAAAGAGTCCAGTGTGAACCGACTCAACTTTGATTTATACGAAGATGATTGGGCAGTTTTTAAAGGGAGAATGAGGGAAGTGGGGTGCTGTGGAGGGTTGAGCAGGGGGTTAGTGGAATCAGAAAAGTGAACATTTACAAAAAGCGAGAAGGAAGTTGGTCCCTGTAAACCCATTTGTGTTTGCTAACTGATGTTTATGGAAGTTAGGCTTCTACCCACTCACAGAGACTGGAGGACAGGTGCCCTATATTCAGATGTTGGAACAAACACTACGTTTTTTGACAGCCTTGAGTTTTTTCAGGCAGGCACTTAAAGGCGGGGCTGAAGTCATCCTAGGGGTGTGGCTTGGGCCATAAGAAACTCTGTTAGGTGTTTTGCTGAAGTATTTTTAGGCCATGGTTAAGAAGATAGCTCAGAGGAACCTGACTAGAGTTTGATTAAGGAGAGAATCTTTGTCAGTGGTCAACTTTAAGATTGAGATTGGTGAGAATTTGCATCTTATTGTAATTTTAATTTATATTTGTCCTATTACAAGTAAAGTTGAACATGCTTTGCTGTGTTGAAGGGCCATTTTTATATCTCTGTTTAAGAAATGTGTTCATGTGCATTTTTTCTCATTTTTTGATAGGATTTTTAGTCTTTTTTCCCCCCAAACTTTTAAGAATTCTATATAAATGTGGGATATCAGGTCTTTATTGTGAATATATGTTGTGAATATTTTACACAGTTGTCGTATGTCTTTTGACTTCACATATGGTGTTTTTTTGCTCTACAAATTGTGTTTTTATTTTTATATAGTAATATCAAATTTTACTTTTATTACTTGTAAATTTTGTGTTGTAATTAGTAAGTCTTTTTCTATATCAGTGTTAGAGAGAAATTGATTCATGTTTTCTTCTGGTATCTTTTTTTTTGACATTTAAATCTCTTATTTATTTGGAATTTATTCTTGCATATTCTTGAGGAATGTGTCTAATTTTATCTTTTTCCAGGTAACTATACAGTTTTACCAACACTATTTGTGAAGAAAAGACTATCTTCATCTAAGTGATATGAGATGCCGTCTTTATCATATACCTGATTTTTATATGAGGCCAGATCTTTTTCTAGACTTTTTTCATTGGTGTCTCAGTAAATTTATAAATTAAGGAAAACTGACATCTTACCATGTTGAGATATCCTAACCAAGAATAAGGGATTTATTTCCATTTGTTCAAATCTACTTTTATGTCTTTTGGGAGTGTTTCATGGTTTTCTTCATAGTTTTCTATCATTTCTTGTTAAATTCCTAAGAATTCTCTCTTTTGTTTTTATTATAAATGAGGGTTTCTCATTCAGTATATCTTCTAAATGGATATTTGTATACAAATGCTATTGGTTTTGGCATGTACATTTTATAACTTGCTACCTTGCTGAATTCTTTTATTGTTTGAATTCATTTTATTATTGGTTTTCTAGGAATTTCCAGGTATATTTTTGTCATTAACAGATATAAATAGTTTTATTTCTTCTTTTCCAATTCTTTTGCCTCTGTTTTCTGTAATCTAATTGCACTGGCTTGTACTTCTGAATCATTGTTAAATATCAGCCCATATGCTGTGCATCAAAGTGTAGTCACAGAACCATAAAGAAATTATTGAATTAACAAGTGTTCTCATAAATAGCAGTGTAAACAGTTACATGTAGTGGAAATAGTGGGCATCATTGCTTTGTTTGTGACTACAGTGGTTGTGCCTTAGAGTTTTCTCACGTTAAGTAACTATCTTTTCCTTCTGATTTCCTCATACGTTTTTGTTAGGAGTGGGTTTTGAAGTTTCTTAAAGCCCACTTTGAGAAAAAAAGTTAAAAAAATCAGCATCTATTGAGATAGTAATTTGATTTTTCTCCTTAGGCCTATTAATAGAGAAAATTATATTAATGGATTTTGTAAGATCAAGCCATTCTAGCATTCTTGGCATAAACCCCACAGTCTGACTCCAGAGCTTAACTTCTTTATTTTAGTAATTCCTAGTTTAGATTCAAAGATTTGATATGCTTACATGGAAGTGTAGTAAATCATGTAAGTTAGTATTTTTATTAATTGCCAAATAAATGTTTTAGTGAATGGGTTTAGAGGGAGAGATCATTACTGGAAGAAAAAGCCTTTTGAAGGAGCAAGGACCACTACTGACTGTGACATCGTGATCATCGATCACACCATGGCAATACTTGCCATAGCTTATTTCTACTGGCTGTTTATCTTGAGGAGTCTACTTACACCAGTCTTTGCCTTTCAGTATTTTATCAGCATAAGTTGTGGTCGATTGATCATGAACTAAAGAAATGCTAGAAAATCCCAGATGGTAGAGCAATTGCTGCATTATGACAAATGGGAAGCCTGCAAAATAGAATAGAACAAAAAAGCACAATAGCAAATTGTTTTTACAAAGGGAAACAAAATTCATGCATTTCCATGAGGGAGAGGATTTGAGATCATGTATTGTTTCATAGCCTTGTTTATGTTAGAAGTTACTTTAAAACGTTATTTTCTGATATAGAATATCTTTCCAAGGGAAAGAAAGAGGAGAAGGCAGATATTTAAAAACTTAGAAATTGTCAAAGATGTTTACTTAATTTACACAAATGAAATGATAGAATTGTAAATCTAACCTCCTTTTTGCAAGTTGTGACTGAGGTCGAGGCCATGTAAAGCTGTATTTGCATATTTAGGACCATGTGTTTAAAAAATGTATTTGGGGATGTTTACACTTCTACTTATGAGACCAATTGCTAATTCAGTAATTCCTTTATGGTTCCGTGACTGCAGTTTAATTCACAGCGTATGGGCTGATGTTCTTAATGTGTAGGAGAAAGCCATATTGAGATGGGAATTACTTAAAATTTTTTTTTCTCACCACTGAATTTTCTCTTTACATATGTCAGTTGAAGAAATTTTCTTAGTTATCTCTCATTTTTGAATATATTTGATTAATAACATATTTTGTTGTAACTACCATAATAATTTGAAAGTTGTCTCTTTTCATTTTCTTTAGCATGTTACACCAGACAGCTATATTCCATGCCTTGCAGACCTGTGCAAAGCACTGTGGGAAGTTATGCTCAGCTATTACAGGACTATGGAATGGCATGAAAAGCATGACAATGAGGATACTGCTTCTGCTTCAGGTAGGAAAATATTTTTATTTTATTTAAAAAATTGAACTATAAATATCCCACATTACTGAAGTAAGAAGAAAGGAAAGGGGCAGGAATGCCTTTAGGATTTCAAGGATTAAAATGACCATAGGCTAAATGTTCAGCAAAGAAAGTGATTTAGCTACTTCAAATGTTCTGTTACCTTTATAGAGTAACTGGGCCAAAGGACTTCTTAAGCGGCACGTAGTACCAGTTTCCAGAAGTGATGGCTTTAGGACTGAATTTATAAAGTTTTGTTGTTAATATTATTAGTTGCAAACTAGATACGACATTAGTCTGTCTAAATTTATTGTGAAATTAATGCTAGATGGTCAATATTAATCTATTTGGTCAATTTTCAAGTTACAGTAATAAAGCTAGGTTCTAAGAATTAATAATTATATTGATACTTTCCTTCCTGAAAATGAAATGATTAGAATTTCTTTTTAAAAATCATGTTTTAAAATATTCATCTTTGAATGGAAAATGTAACTTTAAATGACCGTGGTACCGTCAGCTAAATAATAAAGAACAAGTCTTTGAAAAAATTGTTGTATTTATTAGTCATTCTGTTTAAATTGCTTCATTTGTATAATTATATACCTTAAGTGATTATCCTTGAACAGTAGCTGAGATTGAATATTCAGAATACTTATAAAAATAGTAAGTGATTTCATCAGCGTTTTGTTTAATACAAACAAAATATACTGCACATTTTTTTGTACTACATGCAATTTTTGTTGCTATTTAATCAGGTTACTTTAGTAACTTCCAGTTTCTGAGGTGCTTGGCTTCTGTTGTTAGGTGAGTGGACAACACACTCAAATCTGTTTGATTAAACATTTTGGTGGTTTAGAAGGCTTAAGTTTAATCTTTTTCTTGACTTATAAAAAGCTCATCAAATTAGAAAACAAAATAAGAAAAATTCCATGAATGGATTTTTACCCATTTAGAAGTATTGTTGGGGAGAGTAAACGAAGGAAGAGAAGAGGAGAAGGCAGAGAGAAGGGTGGGCACACAGCCAGGACTCCAGGTCAGACTATTTTTACCCCAAACTTACACTCTTAGCCCTGTACTACCTCTGGACCATGGACTCTACAGTCTGAGAGGCCTGGCTTCTAGTTTTCACTTCCATTTACCAAAGGTGAGAACTTGAAGACGCTGCTTATTTTTTCCACTCTTCAGTTTGCTCCTAAAAATAGTCAGTTACAAAGCAGAGCCAAACAAAACAAAACCCTTAGAGAAGTAACGCATCTACCCTGCAGGATCGTCGTAAAGCTTGGAGAGCATGTAAAGTACTTACACTGCTGGTGGTGAATATCATGAAAGGAAATGGACCAAGAGATAATATAATAATAGTGAAATACCTGGAGACTGTTAAGCCATATTTGCTTTTCTAGTACATTAAGGAGAGACCAAAGGAAAAGTTTGGAATAGAATTAACACATATTTTAGATAGAAGAATTTCCGTGACAGTTATGTATATATTCATCATGGTAAAGCTTGCTTTTTGCTTTAGGCCAATAGTTTACATTCACTGGAGTACTGAGTCAAACTTAAAACTTAGTTTGATCCTTATTACTCAATCCTCTTTGCTAAAATTTCTTGACCCTAATCTGTATATTTTATGGATATTCAAGTACTAAAGCAGTCAGCTGATAGTATCTAGGACTGTAAAAAGTTATTTGTTCACCTGAAATTAATCCTTTCATATTCAGGAATAAAATTGTAGAAATTAGTAAACTGAAAATTACTCTTCATGGAACTTCACAAAACTGAAGAGGACTCTAGACTTTATCTGCTATATCTCTTTAATGATAATATTTGATACTGTTTGGTAACCTAATACATTAATGTTCTAAGGTAAAACTCTAAAGCTATAGTTCAGGTGCACTGCCTTAGGCTGCTGGGTCCATACCATGCATGTAATAATAAGGCTTATGTTCTAGGAGTGCTCAGAGGCAAAGTAGTCATGTATCTATGTATCTGAGGCCTGGTATTTCCAAGGACTTTTTACTAGTTACCAGTGGACACCTTCCTAACCTGAGACAAGATGGTAACATACTTACTTAGGTGTTCTGCACAGGTTATTCACCCAAAGCTTCATCTTTTTAATATAAATATGTGTCTGTATTTTTCAGTTGTCTTCAAGGGGAGAGTTGTTTGGAGGCAGATCATTGATCTTACCTATTAAACTAGACATTGTTAAATTGTTTATCTGGAGTGGATAAAACTATTATTCATCACGAAAAATATAAAACATATGCATTATCACTTCACTGCCTGAGCTGTTCATGTAGACTGTCCTCTTAGTATGCGTATTAATTGATAATCTGGTTACATGAAAAATATAAAACGAATGCATTATCACTTCACTGCCTGAGCTGTTCATGTAGACTCTTCTCTTAGTGTGCATATTAATTGATAATCCCGTTAACTGGTCCTGTAATGCCCTTCTCACAGCCTTTTACGTGGTCTTGCAGTAGGCAGTATGCTCATTGAGAACCTGGTCTCTGGGACCACACTGACTCAGGTGGAATCTCAGCCTCGGTCACATGTGATCTGAGTGGTCTTAGGTATATTTAGCATTTCCTGGTCTAGGTTTATATTACCTTACCAAATGGGTTTAATTCTAATACCTATTTTTGCCATTGTTTTGACTGTATAAATAGTGAACATATTTTATGTATCTTACATAGACTTACAATATATAAGAGGCCAAATAGAAATTATTTGGAAAACATATACACACTGGATTAAATCTAAAAATATATGTTGTCTTTTATTTTCAGAAGGGAGTAACATGATAGGCACTGAAGAAACTAATTTTGATCGTGGCTACATAAAAAAGAAATTAGAACATGGACTTACACGAATATGGCAGGTTTGGTTTTTTTAATTTTTTTTTCACAGAAGCAATAGAAAAGTCATGTCAAAGTTGTTTTAGAAATTCAGTTTTAAATTTTTTTATTTGTGTATTCTTTGCAGATTTAATCATATATTTCTGTTTGGAATTAGGCTATCATTTAATTTAATTTCTGTAATGTATTTGGTGATTGTATTTGGATTATAAGTAGCAGTTAAAAAAAAGGTATTTTAATTGAAAATCTCCATTGGAAATACTCATATATGCCTTGAGTATATCTTTTGTTTTAGAGGCCTAGCGAATTTCTGCTATCCTAATAAAAGTATGCTTTTTTAGTGAGATGTTTTGTTTATTTTTATTTTATTTATCTGTGTTTTCTGAATTTTTTATTCTGCTAATTTTAAAAAAGGAGTAACTAAGTAGGTGGCATACTTAGGTCAGAATATAGTTCAGAATGAAGAATTTTTTTTTTCTCAGTCACTGATCTTTGTGCCTTGAGGGAATCTTAGATGCTTATTGGCGGAATATATCTGGTTTTAGTCCATTTGGGCTCCTATAACAAAATATTCCAGACTGGGTAGTTTATAAACAACAGAAGTTTATTTCTCAGAATTTTAGAGGCTGGAAGTCAGAGATCAGGGTGCCAGCATTGTTGGGAAGGCCTGCTTCCTCAGTCCTCACATAGTAGAGGGGAGGGAGCTCTCTGGGGTCCCCTCTATAGGGGGCACTAATACCATTCATGAGGGCTCTACCCTAATGACTTAATCACCTCACAAAGGCCCTACCTCCTAATATATTATCACCTTGGAGGTTAGAATTTCAGTACAGGAACTTTGGGTACACACAAACATTCAGACCATAGCAGTATCTTATTAAGTTTTTCAGTTGTTGTAATCAGATAATTTGTTACTTCTTAGATCACAGTGTAATTCCTATGAAAATAACTTACTGTTTTTGAACTTCTTTGAACCTTGGAAGACTGTAGACCCTTTGGTCATGTTATGGTCTTTTAAAATGCATTTTTGATTTTTCTAATGAAGCTGATCTTTATTTTGACCATCTTTTTTTTTCTTTATTTCTCTTTATTTATTTTTTCAGACAGGGTCTCACTTTGTCACCCAGGCTGGAGTTTGGTGGCAGAGTCATGGCTCAATGCAGCCTTGACCTCTTGGGCTCAGGTGATTCTTCTGCCTCAGTCCTGAGTAGCTGGGACCACAGATGTGTACCACCATGCCCAATTTTCTTAAATTATTATTTGTGGACATGGGGTCTTGCTATGTTGCCCAGACTGGTCTTGAACTCCAGGGCTCAAGTGATATTTCTGCCTTGGCCACCCAAAGTGCTGAGATTATAGGCATGAGCCACCATGCCCAGCTTGATCATCTTTTTCTTTTTTTTCTTTTGACATTTCAACTTTTATTATAGATAAAGGGTATCTGTGAATACAAAACTCATGTTTTGTAACAAACATGAGTAAACTGCATGACACTGAGGCTTCAGCCATCCAGGCAATAAGCATAGTACCCAACAGGTGGTTCTTCAGCCCATGCCTCCCTCTCTCCCTCCTCCATCTAGTGATCCTTAGTGTCTCTTGTTCCCGTTTTTACAGTCATATGTATTCAATGTTGAGCTCCCACTTGTGAGAACATGTGGTATTTGGTTTTCTGTTCTTGCGTTAGGTCAGGTCGCTTAGGATAATGGCCTCCAGCTCCATCCATGTTCCTAGAAAGGACTGAAAGAACAATTTTGTTCTTTTTTATGGCTACACAGTATTCTATGGTATATATGTACTACATGTTCTTTATGTGATCCACTGTTGATGGGCACTTATGTTGATTTCATGTCCTTGCTATTGTTAATAGTGCTGTAGTGAACATAGGTGCATGTGGCTTTATGACAGAATAAGTTATTTTCCTTAGCATATATGCCCACTAGTGGGATTGCTGGGTCAGATGGTAGTTCTATTTTAAGTTTCTTGAGAAATCTCCAAACAGCTTTCCATAGTGGCTGAACTAGTTTACATTCCCACCAACAATATATAAGCTTTCCCATTTCTCCACAGTCTCACTATATTAGTTGTTTTCACACTGCTGCAAAGATACTACCTAAGACTGGCTAATTTATAAAGGAAAGAGGTTTAATTGACTCGCAGTTCTACATGGCTGGGGAGGCCTCAGGAAATTGACAATCATGGCGGAAGCCAAAGGAAAAGCACGTACTTTCTTTCATGGCAGTAGGAGAGAAAGAACATGCAGGAGAAACTGCCACTTTTTTTTTAAATTGTACTTTGGGCTCTGGGGTACATGTGCACTTCCTGCATCCTGCAGGATTGTTGCATAGGTATATACATGCCATGGTAGTTTGCTGTCTCCATCCCAACCACCCCCCGCACCATCACCTACATCAGGCATTTCTCCCAGTGTTATCCTTCCCCACCTCCCCCCGTGCTGTTCCTCCCCTCCCCTCCCCTCCACCCCGACCTAGCCCTGTGAGTGTTGTTTCCTTGCCTGTGCCCAAGTGTTCTCATTGTTCATCACCTGCCTATGAGTGAGAACATGCAGAGTTTGGTTTTCTGTTCTTGTGTCAGTTTGCTGAGAATGATGGTTTCTAGATTCATCCATGTCTCTACAAAGGACATGAACTTGTTGTTTTTTATGGCTGCATAGTATCCCATGGTGTATATGTGCCACATTTTCTTTGTCCCGTCTATCATTGATGGGCATTTGGGTTGGTTCCAGGTCTTTGCTATTGTAAACAGCACCACAACAAATATATGTGTGCATGTGTCTTTATATATAGGATTTGTTTGAAAAAAATTGTATAGGAAAATGTATTTTGAAAACATAGATTTCTTCATGAACCAGCTAATATTTATAATTTAGTGTTCTTCTAATTTTTAATAATGTATTGGATATGCTATTTGATTTCATAACTTTAATATTTAAAATTTATGTGGTGGTTGTAAGAGTTTTGACATATTTTCTCATATGACTCAAACTCATATAACCATATTAAACATTAAAATTAAATACATATTTAATTTATCATTAATTGTGGATTTAGGCTGACTTTCTTCTGAGAATTATGTCTAAAAGAAAGGAAAATCTTATAGTTATTGAATATACAGCCAGGGTCAGATGTGATTTGTTTCTGACTTAGTCTCCCAATAGGCCTTAATTGTACAATCTATGATAGAATTTCTGGTAATTCAGTGAACTTTGAAATACTGACTTGGCACTTTATATAGTTAGTTTCCATTCAGTTTGGCAACGTGATGGCATTCCTGGTATAGGAAAATCTGTTAAACATAAAGTTTGGTAAAGCTGTTCTTACTTAAGCATTTGGCCAGTTCAATGGAAGTCATCATATTTTTAAGTATAGATTCTTGTGTTTTAGGTTTCAAGCTTTAGAGCAACCTTGTCCAACCCATGACCCATGGGCCACATGCAGCCCAGGACAGCTTTGAATGTGGTCCAAAACAAATTTGTAAACTTTCTTAAAACATTGTGAGATTTTTCTTGTGATTTTTAAATTTATTATTATTATTATTTGTAGCTCATCAGCAATTATTAGTGTTAGCATATTTTATGTGTGGCCCAAGGCAATTCTTCTTCCATTGTGGCCTAGAGAAGCCAAAAGATTGGACACACCTGCTTTAGAGTATCTTAATTTCCACCACTCCTCAGTCTCTTTTACGTTACCAATCCCAATTCTCAACTATGTCTAGAACAGACTTTGCATACTGTAGGAACTCACTGAATAGTTATTAAATTGAAATTGCAAGGCTCAAGCAAAAGCCCTGAAAAACAAAAGTTCTTTTGGTAACACATTTAGCAGGTAGAAGCTGACCTGAATTGAATTCATTTGGCAGCAGAACCTAGCCAGTATTATCATTAGGCTGTTGATAGTTTTTGCTTATCCCATTAAGGTGAACATTCATACATTGCAGGAATATTGTGTTTGATTTTGGAATGTTGGCCCAGAACCCACTGGGGATGTTATGTATATGTAATATGTATACCTTTTGAACATCTGAAATCCTGAATTCCAAAGCATGGTTGGCTAAGGATGGATTCATATAAAGCGATACAAAAAGTAAGAGTTGGAATAAAGGCAGAAAGTTTACCTGTAATCAAAGGGGAGTTTTTTCCTTCCAAGATTTATTCCTATGCCACAGAGGAGTCAGTGCTTTGATGTGTATATACTAATTACAAATTTTTATAGCAGACCGTTTACAGGTATATAACCTGTACTGTTATACTGCTGATTGTTGAAACTTGAATTGATTGAACGATTTCTACATTTGGTTAGTATGTAGAAAGTTGCAAGAGATCAAGATACATATAAAGTGATGCTTTTACATATATAAAAAAATTATTAGAGATGAAGAGGCAAGGAAACCCAAAAGAACTAAATCAGGGAAGTGCTGATCCCTTCCTAGGAGAGAAGAGACCCACAGCCACTTTTTTTTTTTAATTGTGTTTGGGCTCTGAGGTCCATGTGCACATCCTGCAGGATTGTTGCATAGGTACATACGTACCATGGTGGTTTCCTGCCTCTGTCCCTGCGCCCCCGGCCCCCAAACCCCCCCCCATTGCCTACATGAGGCGTTTCTCCCAGTGTTATCCCTCCCCATCCTCCCTGCCCTGCTTTGCTATCCTTCCCCTCTCCTCCCCTCCCCCACCCACCTAGCCTTGTGAGTGTTGTTCCCTTCCCTGTGCCCAAGTGTTCTCATTGTCCATCACCCGCCTATGGGTGAAAACATGCGGTGTTTGGTTTTCTGTTTTTGTGTCAGTTTGCTGAGAATGATGGTTTCCAGATTCATCCATGTCCCTACAAAGGACATGAGGTCGTTTTTTATGGCCGCATAGTATTCCATGATATAGATGTGCCACATTTTTTTTGTCCAGTCTATCATTCATGGGCATTTGGGTTGGTTTCAGGTCTTTGCTATTGTAAACAGCACCACGATGAACATATGTGTGCATGTGTCTTTATAGTAGAATGATTTATAATCCTTTGGGTATATACCCAGTAATGGGATTGCTGGGTCAGATGGAATTTCTATTTCTAGGTCCTTAGGGAATCGTCACACTGTCTTCCACAAGGTTGAACTAATTTACATTCCCACCAACAGTGTAAAAGTATTCCTATTTCTTCACATCCTCTCCAGCATCTGTTGTCTCCAGATTTTTTAATGACTGCCATTCTAACTGGCGTGAGATGGTATCTCAATGTGGTTTTGATTTGCATTTCTCTAATGACCAGTGGTGATGAGCATTTTTTCATATGTTTGTTGGCCACATATTTGTCTTCTTTTGAAAAGTGTCTGTTCATATCCTTTGCCCACTTTTGAATGGGTTTGTTTGTTTTTTTATTGTAAATCTGCTTTAGTTCTTTGTAGATTCTGGATATTAGCCCTTTGTCTGATGGGTAGATTGCAAAAATTTTTTCCCATTCTGTTGGTTGCCAGTTTACTCTGATTGTTCCTTTTCCTGTGCAGAAAGTCTTAAGTTTAATTAGATCCCATTTGTCTATTTTGGCTTTTGTTGCCAATGCTTTTGGTGTTTTAGTCATGAAGTCCTTGCGTATGCCTGTGTCCTGCATGGTGTTGCCTAGGTTTTCTTCTAGGGTTTTTATGGTGTTAGTTCTTATGTTTAAATCTTTAATCCATCTGGAGTTAATTTTTATATAAGGTGTAAGGAAAGGGTCCAGTTTCAGCTTCCTGCATATGGCTAGCCAATTTTCCCAACACCATTTTTAAACAGGGAATCCTTTCCCCATTGCGTGTTTTTGTCCAGTTTGTCAAAGATCAGATGGTTGTAGATGTGTGGCATTGCTTCCAAGGCCTCTGTTGTGTTCCATTGGTCTATATCTCTGTTTTAGTACCAGTACCATGCTGTTTTGATTACGGTAACCTTGTAGTATAGTTTGAAGTCAGGTAGCATGATGCCTCCCACTTTGTTCTTTTTGCTTAGGATTGTCTTGGCTATGTGGGCTCTCTTTTGGTTCCATAAGAAGTTTAAAGTGGTTTTTTCCAGTTCTGTGAAGAAAGTCAATGGTAGCTTGATGGGGATAGCATTGAATCTATAAATTACTTTGGGCAGGATGGCCATTTTCACAATATTGATTCTTCCTAACTATGAGTATGGAATGTTTTTCCATCTGTTCGTGTCCTCTCTTATTTCCTTGAGCAGTAGTTTGTAGCTCTTGAAGAGGTCCTTTACATCCTTTGTTAGTTGTATTCCTAGGTATTTTATTCTCTTTGTAGCAATTGTAAATGGCAGTT
>CAUYLG010033941.1:0-19523 GCA_963573385.1 Cacajao melanocephalus
GCATGTAAGAATTGTGGCAAGGAAAAGGCAAAAGGGCGCCAGAGACTTCCAGGAGGCCCTGACTCCCCACTGAGCTCACGGAGCCGAGATCGCGCCGCTGCACTGCAACCTGGTGACAAAACAAGACTCCGTCTCAAAAAAAAATACATATATATATATATGTATATATATATACACACACATACACACACACACACACACACATATATATCTTTTTTATTTTGTAAAGCAATATTATGTATTGACTGACTGTCAAATGTTAAATTCAATCTGCTCTCCTTGAAATACACTAGACTTTGTTGTGGCATTTTCTCCTTTTTCATATAATGATGGATTTACTCAAATAACTATCAGGGCCTAGAGATTTCTTCATTGGAAAAATTTTAATTATACATTTAATTTTGTAATAAATGTAGGGATATTCCAGTATTCTACTTTTTCTTGTATCACTTTTAGAAAGTTGTGTTTTTCTAGTCACTTAACCATTTCATGTAGGTTTTCAAATTCATTGCCATACATTGTCCACAATTCCCTCACATTCGCTTGTGTCTGAGGTCTAGAGTGATATCACGTTTTTCACTGATGTTGGTTTTATGCTTTCTTTTTTTTTCTATCTGTGTCCTCTCCCCCTTATGATCTGTCTTGTCAAGTTGTTATTAATTTTATTAGTTTATTCAAACTAATTTTGAATTTTATAATTTTGAATTTTATAATTATTTTTATTGTATTACTGGGTTGCATTTTGCTACTTTTAGCTCATACTTTTATTATGAGTCATTTTTTATTGTGCCTAAATCTTTTTTAAATTTCTCAATGCATAAATTATGAAAAACACATTTAATGCCAAAACTTTTCTCTAGACAAAACTTTACATAAATTACTCATGTTTTCATTTTACAGGTTTTATTTTTCTTAGTTCAAAATGTTTTAAAATTGATGTTATGATTAATTCCTTGACACGTCAGTTATTTGGAGGTGCATTCCTTTATTTTGAAATATATAGGTATTTTCTAGTTTCTTTTTCTTATTTTTGATTTTTGGCTTGCTTTCACTGACATCAGAATTTATACTGTGAATGATTTCAGGCCTGTGAAATTTGTTGAATCCTGGTTTTGGACCTAGAACATGGCCAATTTTTTGAGTGCTGTTATTCCTCGAAAGAATAATTATTCTGTAGTTATCACCTGTGGTGTTCTGTTTGTGTTAACTGGGACATACTTATTAATCATATGATTCAAATCTTCTACATCTGTACTGATTTTTGCCTGCTCTATTATTTTTTGTGAAGTGCATTACATTATCCAAATACAGCCACGTGCGGTGGCTCCCACCTGCAATCCCAGAACTTTGGGAGGGCAAGGTGGGCGGATCACCCAAGGCCAGGAGTTCAGACCAGCCTGGTCAACATGATGAAACCCCGTCTCTACTAAAAATACAAAACATTGCCTAGGCATGGTGGTGAATGCCTGTAATCCCAGCTACTTGGAAGGCAGAGGCAGGAGAGTAGCTTGAACCTCGGAGGTGGGTGTTGCAATAAGCCGAGATCGTGCCACTGCACTTTAGCCTGTGCAACAAGAGTGAAACTCCATCTCCAAAAAATAATAATAATAATCCAAATATAATTTTGCAGTTTTTAATTTATCCTTTAAAGGATTTTTTTTGAACTTATTCTTCCAATCTCTGCCTTTTAAGTAAAGGGGTTAACTGATTTATTATTAATGTAATTACTAATAAGGCAGGATTTTCACCTGTCACTTTACTATTATTTTCTATATTTCCTGTATCTTTTCATTCTTCTATTCCTCCCATATTGCTTTCTCTGTGTTAAGTGGATATTTTAATACCCTTGTAATTTCTTTGGAGTTTTCTTCTTTCATGATTCATCTGAGGATTATAATTAACATCTTAATTTATAACAATTTAGTTCATTTTAGTATTAATTTAACCACAATAGTATATAAAAACTTATCTCCTATATAGTTCAATTCCTCTCTCCCCCTTCCTTTGTGTTGTTATAAATTACATCTTTATACATAATCAATTGTATGTAATAAATTAATGCCTTCAACATTGTCAATCCAGCAACATGTATTTATAATTTTTGCTTTATGTAGGTTTTTAATGAAATAAGAAAAAAAGGGAGTTATGAAATGTCTTACACGTTTCAGGCTTCTGTAATGAGATACCATGGACCGGGTGGCTTATAAACAACAGACAGAAATTTATATTTCACAGTCCTGAAGGCTGGAAGTATGAAATCAGGGTGCCAGCATGGTAAGGTTCTGGTGAGGGCCCTCTTCTATGTTGCAGACTGACAGCTTCTAGCTGTCTATTCACATGACAGGTACAGGAAAAGGGAGCTCTCTGGACTTTCCTTTATAAGGGCACTAACCTCATTTATGAGTGCTCCAACACCGTGACCTAATACCTTTCAACATAAGAATTTTTGAGGGACATAAACAAACATTCAGTATATATATATATATATATATATATACACATATATATACATATATATATACATATATATATACATATATATATACATATATATATATGTATATATACTGAATGTATCTTCAATTTCTTTACTTACAGATTTGAGTTCACTTTCTACCATCTCCTCATTTAATCTTAAAAATCTCCCTTTAGTTATGTATTATAGATCAGATTTGACAGTAATATTTTTAAAGCTTGTATTTATTTGAGGATACCGTTACTTCTTCATTTTTAAAGGACAGTTATTCAGGGTACAGAATTCTTGGTTGATAATCTTTTGAATATGTCATCCCACTGTCCTCTAGCCTCCATGGTCTCTAATAAGAAATTAGCTGTTAATCTTATTGAAAATTCCTTATGCATGATTAGTTACTTCTCTGTTGCCACTGAAAGCAGCAACTCTGTCTTCATCTTTCAACTATTTAATTATAACATGTTTTGGTTGCCTCTCTGAGTTTATCCTACCTGAAAGTTGATTAATATTTTTAGACATTTAGATAAATGTTTTTCATGAAACTTGGGATATTTTTGACCATTATTTTCTAAAATAATCTTTTTTCCTCCTTTCTTTATTTCCACTCCTTCTACAAATTCCATGATGCATATGTTAGTGTGCTTGGTGGTGTACCATAGGTCTCTGAGGCTCTGTTTATCTTCACACTTTTTTTCTTCTGTTTCTCAGACTAGATAATTCCAATTGCCCTTTCTTCAAATTTGTGGATTCCTGCTCAAATCCAATGTTGAGCCACTATTGTAAAATTTTCATTTCATTTATTGTACTATTTGACTCAAGAACTTCTACAAAAATAATTCTTTTTTGTATCTTGTTTTTTTTTTATATTCTCTATTTGGTGAGATATAATCTTCATACTTTCCTTTAGTTATTTAGACATGGCTCCCTTTAGATCTTTGAATATATTTAAAGCAACTTTTTAAAACGCTTTGTCTGTTATTTCTAATATCTGAATTCTTCAAAGACAGTTTCTATTTACTGCACCTGTCCTCACCCCCACGCGTTTGGCCCATACCTCCTTATTTATTTGCCTGTCTCATATTTATTGTTGCTAAAAATCAAACATTTCTAAAATATAATGTGGCAACTCTGTTGATTACATTTTCCTCATTTGCAGAGTTTTATGTTGATGCTCTTTTGTCATTTTGTTTTAGTTTGCTTATTTACCAATTAATTCTGTAAGTCTCTCTTCATTATGTGTGGCCACTGCAGTCTCTACACAGTTCATTTGATGGTCATCTAACAAGAAGACAGGGATTTTCTCAGATGCCTGGAACAAATAAGTCTACCAGTCTTTGCTGAAGGACTTTGTTTGCAGATTGGGGAACACTTTTCATCCATAGTGAGCCAGGCAACACTGCTTTTTTCTTTACTTCCTGCTTGTACACGGCCTCAAGATTAGCTAGAGGTGAGAGCTCAATGCCTTCTCTGTTCTTTCTTATGCATCAACATAGACCTACATATGTGCATCTCCTTCTAGATTCCCAAGAATACTCTGCAGTTTCTGAAGCTGCACTGATACTGCATTTTTTAGCAGTTCAAGTTTGATTAGCCTATTGGTTAGCCTAACTGCTGCCCCCACTGTTATCTGCTGCCTCAAGCAACCTCAATGTTCAACAATTGACTGTAATTGTTTTTGACATACATCACTGTAGGGACGGCTGTTCTTCTGCGTGAGCTTTGAGTGATGTCAAAAGTAAGCACAGCCCCATGAGTGAGTCTTCCAGGGAACTACCAGACAGGTCAAATAATGCCAATTCTTTGCTTTGAAGGATCTCCAGCCCAATTCTTTCCTCCCCAGTTACTGCTAAGATTCCACTGTGGTTGTAGGCTATGGGTTTTTAAACCTAACTAGAGCTGGGAAGGAGAAAATGTGATTAGGAAAAATTAAAATGCCATAAAACTCCTGCTTACCATGACTCATTTTTTTCTTAAATAAACACTCTGTGGAATACTTCAAAGCTTTAGTTAATTTTCAGAGCTTTGAAAAAGTTGATTCTGACAAATTTCACAGTGCTCTGCCTAGTTTTGTGTGAGAAAATTTTCAGAGGTCCTTACTTTGCTATTTTCACTGATATCTGGTTTCCTAACCTGACTTTTAAACGTTATGTTCCATGGCATGGAATTCTAGTTTTGGAGTTGCCTTTTGCTTCGGCATTTTCAACATGCTGTATCTTGTATTCTGGCTTCCATTGTTGAGAAGTCAGCCACGGGCCTTACTCTCTTTGTTTTGCACTTTTGCAGTTGGTGTGACCTTTTTGCTCTGGATTTTAAAAGTATTTATTTGTTGTTGTTGCCACTGCTGCTATTGTTGATGGTGGTGGGGGATTCTCTCTTCTGCTAGATATTTGAATTTTTTTGTCACAGTGACTGGAATCATTACTGGCATTTTGTTGGCAAACACTGGGAATACACGCTTCTGTAGCATACGGGTGAGTCCTGCAAGCTGCAGAGGATTTCAATCGCAGTCTCAGGGGTGCCTCACCAAGAGGTCATGACAAGAGACGGGGAAGTGACTGGAGAGAAACCTGCCCCACATCAGGACTTCCAGGCTGTGTTGTCCCACATTCAGGACCCTCCACTGGTAGGACAGAGATTCGCATTTACCTTTACATGGACGACATGATCTCAGGAACTGAAAAGGTCCATGCCTCCTGGGGAAAGTCCTCAGAGATGCCTACAGCTATGTATCCTGGGAAGCCCCCATGGGGTCCCTGACTCAGAGAGAAAAGCGTAAAGCAGAAATTGAGATGTATTTTCCTTTAGAAATTGGTAGTCAGATGGAGTGAGTTGTAGAATCCTCGTCTCAGAGTAAGCAGCACATAATTCGTTAAATTCAGTAAAAGCCGCTTCAGTTTCGAGGTGTTGCTATGGGTCTCAGGGTGGAGATGCTGAGTGTTTGGGTCTAGCATTCAGAAAAACACGTATTTCCAGTCTTGTTTTTCAGAAGTCAACAGTTCAGGTGAAGTAGAGATAGTACCATTCTACCTACATGAAGTAAACAATAAGACTTAAAAGGTCTATTCATGGTTTTTCATCAGCCACTCTCTCCTTTTCATTTCCATCTAGGAAAAGGTAGACCCTCTTCATGTAAATTTTTCAATGTGAAGACTTCATAAGGCATCAAGTCCTGAAAGAGAAAGAGCTCATTAAAATCATCTCATGCCTACTAAAAGTTCTAATTATTAACTTGGGGTCAATTTACTTCCTCCTTGTGAAATCTAGTATCTGGCTGAATAGGAGTTTGGATGAGGAGGTATTTTTGTCTGTTATGGTAGCAATACTTTTATTTTCATATCAACTTTGTCTTTTGCTTATTAAGTAAGTAGGGAACATCTAGGATACATAAAGTTCTCTTACTAATGCAATTCTGCAAGGGAAAAAGGAAATAAAGATAATTCCTGTGTAGCCAATATACAAACAGAGAATTCATGTTAATGCATCCTTGCCTGATGGGGTTTTGTAGATACATTCCTGGGGACACAAAAGTGCCCAGTGAATGATTTGAGACTGATTGATAAGTGTGAATGAACGATTTGAGACTGGTAAGTGCGAATGAATGATTTGAGACTGCAGCCTAAATGCCCACTCACATCTCTGGTGTTATCTCAAGGGAGGGAATGATGATGCACTCTGCACTGTGGATCTTCACAGTCTAGATCTATTTCCTCAGTGCACCATAAAGTCAACCGATCACAGCACCCTAGGGTGCTGCTCCCAAATAAAAGTCTTCAGGTTCTGATATCTGAGCCTGTCCCCTAAACTCGCCACACCCCCTCTCATTCTTCCCGCAGGATCCTCAGTGTCTGAAGACTTCACTCCTGCGGCTTTTTTAGAGGAATAAAAGCCATCCTTCATGTCCTGCAAGACAGTGTAGGAAGGGCAACTGCTAGAGAAAAGGGCAGCTTTTGTAACTCCAGAGTGTTCCAAAAATCTGCATAGGCAATTAGATTCTGCCACTCCAAGAACAACAAGGCCATTTAATACGGAGGACAAGGGCTCTAAATAATAGAAACTCCTATTAGGTGAATTTATGAAGAAACTGTGAAAAGTTATAACAATAATGTGTACCCTTCAATACATTCTACTCAGTGACTGTGTAAGTGGTCCTGAATCATTTATGCCAACATGCAGGAAACTGATAAATTTTGAACAAATTTAATTGAAATCACCCCTGGAGTGAGTGTGAAGGCAGGATTAAATTTAATGGTCTCACGGAGTGTCGAAGCCCAAGACTGCTCCCTTCTGAAGTCAATTTTTTTTCCTAAATAAAAGATTCCAAACCTCAATCAGGAATGAATGTGAGTTTAATCACATCTGAGAAATGAAAAGCATGTTACTCTGCCATGTAATGAGACTGAAAGAAGATGTTTAACCAGACAGACCACAAAATTGAGCTTCCCTTTAATACCAGGATACAGAGAAACACCTGCCCTCCTGGGAACAGATGCTGTTGTCCTGGCACCTTCCCATGGGGTGGTCTTTTCCTGAGGTGCCCTTGCATTTGGAGGCTGTGTCTCCAGGCGTGACATTCGCTCTCCAGGAAGGCATCCCTGCTGGGTACAACCTCAGGTTTATTCAGAAAGTGCCACCTGTCCAACTCAGAAGTTACAAATCTGTCCGGGCACGCTGACTCATGCCTGTA
Source organism: Cacajao melanocephalus (assembly GCA_963573385.1). Lineage (NCBI taxonomy): Eukaryota > Metazoa > Chordata > Mammalia > Primates > Pitheciidae > Cacajao > Cacajao melanocephalus. The sequence continues at coordinate 7,158 of CAUYLG010033941.1, forward strand.
ATCCCACTACTTTGGGAAGTTGAGGTGGGCAGATCACCTGAGGTCAGGAGTTTGAGACCAGCCTGGCCAACACGGTAAAACCCCATCTCTACTGAAAATACAAAAATCAGCTGAGCATGGTGGCGTGTGCCTATAATCCCAGCTACTCGGGAGGCTGGGGCAGGAGAATTGCTTGAACCCCAGGGACAGAGGTTGTAGTGAGCCAAGATAGCACCACTGTGCTCTAGCCTGGGTGACAGAGACCCCATCTCAAAAAATAAAATAAAATAAAAAGTTACAAATCCCTAACTGACACCTTAGGGACTGCACGAGAGCAGACAGGAAGGTGGGGCGGCTCTTCCAAACCACAGAAAGCTGGGGTGGTGTGAACTCTCTGAGACACAAACACTCCCTCACCTCAGTAGGCCATGTTCAGTGTGTTCTTGTAGAGTCAGCCTCGGCTGGAAAGGCGCTTTAACTCCTCCACTGTGTGTGTACAGAGCTATAGGTTTGCGGAGGGCCTCCATCTCCTGCAGGGAGATGAGCCTGTCCTGGGAGAATCAGGTTCCACTGACCCAGCAGGCTGTCTCTGGAGCTTCACTGGGAGAAGACCGAATCTCCCTTCTGCCTCTCAGAGGCCTGGGGAGGTGGTGAAAGTGGGTCCGCCCCAGCCGGCCGATGGCCGAGAGGTCCAGGGCCCTGCTTAGTCATCATCTGAGCCTCTCAGCTGGATGCCTGGGAGACCTAGAACGGACAGGCAGTTTGTGCATTCAGCTTACATTTTTGAGTAATTTTAATAATAGCAGATCCATCCTTCTTGTCCGATTCCAACAAGTCAGTGGGGACCAGGCCAGCATCCACATGGTATCCAGGAGGAGGTACCCAGGGGAGATGCCAAGGGAGGTGCCAGGGCTAGGTGTCTGGGGACAGTAACCTAGGGGGAAGTATCCAGGGGGAGATGCGCAGAGGCGATGCCAAGGGAGGTGCCTGGGAGAGGTACCCGAGGGGAGGTGTCTGGGGGGAGGTGTTTGGGGGAAGTACCTGGGGCAGGTGCCCACGGGGAGGTGCGTCGGTCAAGGTGTGGAGAAGCTCCCCCTCCCTCACACTCGAGGATCCTCGCACCCTCTGTCAGAGTCAGAGGAGAGATCCTTGTGGAACACTGGACTTACAACCCTGAAAAACGGAACTCCGGTGCCAGAGCTAGGAGCATCACAGCCGTCGCTTCTCTATATGTGAAACGGCTGATCTAGGAAAGAATTCCCACATGTCAGCTGGAAATTTCCATGACACAATCTACAATCTAATTTCTGTAGAAATGATTGTAGGAGAAAATTTTAAAATAAAACCCACAGACAACAACAATAACTGAAAGACTGGAAAACCCACTGCTGCTGGTGCTGGAGGAGATGAAAGCTCCGGTTCTAGGAGGGACGCCTCCCCTCACCCCCCAGGTGCCCGAGAGGCTCCAGACCTCAAGGAAGCCACAGAGAGGTGCTGGAACTGGGTCTGGAGGACTCCAGGGCTCCCCGCAGTGAGGCCTCCTCCAGGCAGTCAGCACCCGGGAGGCAGGAGAGGCTGGACATCCTGAAAGGAAAGTGCTCCTTTGGCCCCAGGCAAAGCTGAGTTCACCCATGTGCCTGAGCAGGGGCCAGCTACCTCCTCCGTGACAATCCAGGGATAATAAAAATTAAATATGAAGAACAGCCCAACTGCTGTGTGAAGAGCTGTAGACAGATCTCAGCTCCACAGAAAAACAGAAAAATGGTACAATCCTTTTTACTTCCCCACCATTGTTATTTCTGTTGTACGGACACCGTCCAATAAATAAAAATCCCTTTCTCAGGACTCCACGTTCGGGTTCCCTTCCACGAACACTCCCTTCGTGGAAGCCATCTTTCTCTCTCCTGAATTTCCCCTCTGGGGTCCCCTTCCACACTCTCTCGTGGAAGCCTGTCTTCCCCTCCTAAACTCCATCTCTCTCTGTTCCCTTCCACTCAGTGTGGAAGCTGCTTTCCTCTCCTGGATTCCATCTTTCTGGATTTTCTCACTCAGTGTGAGAGTTAGCTGTTTCTTTCTCTCCTCTTCCTGTTTCTCTCTCTGTCTCTAAATAAATCACTTTCTACCAAAAAAAAAAATCCCTTTCTCTCTCCCCACCTCCTCTGATCTCTCTTCCTCTTTATCCCTCCTCCTTCTCATTTTTCTCTCCTTCCTGTGAATATTTCTCTCTGCTTGCCCTTCCCCACGGTGAACGTCTTGGTGCGGAAAAAGTCCAGGAAGCACCTAGGCGGTGTTTTCCATCCTGAGGCTAGCTGTCCCGGCCTGTTGCAGCGAAACCGTGTAAGAAGCAGAAGGTGAGGAAGCTCACAAAGCACTCATCTGGATGCACAGCGCAGATGAGAGCTGGCGGCTCCGCACCCTCCTCCCATAACTGGGCTGGGCTCGGCTCAACTCAGCTCACTGGAGCCCAGAGCCTGCATTTTCCCTTCGTTTCCAAATATAAAGCCGTCAGCTGTGTCAGGTACTTTGATTTCTCTGGATGTCAGGCTTGATTTTCAAATGTAAATGTGCCCCAGGTTAGTCTTAGTAAGTTACCTGGCCTGGGACCAGGAGCACACCTGTCAGGTGCGGCCCCCTGACCTTCCACCTTCATGTAATCCTTCATGCTTCCCATCAAAGACACCCTCCCGCCAGCCCGGAGCTGAATGTGGAATTATTCTCAAAGGAATTTATGACAAATACAATAATTCCTTCTAATGCAGGGATGGCTTTATCCACAGCACATTAAGTACAGTATACCACCAGGAAACAGCCGTTCTGTCTACGATTACCGTATCATAGTTAGAGAGCACATTTCATCCTGCAGTTGGAGTGAGAAATACGCAGCTTCCTCCACGCAGCGCCTCTGATGTGGCTCTAGAACGTGGGTGCATAGCGCTCAGCAGGGGCCTGGGGTTTCCTTTCAGGGTTGTTCACATCTTGAAGGCTGTTTGTGGTTTTGTGATGTCCTTACGAAGACCTCCTCAGGTTCTGCTGAGTTTTCCTTGGTACTTAAGTTTTGGGTTATACCAGCCTGATGCCTACATCAGAAGCTAGAGGCTTCTCAGATTGGGACTTTTTAACCGGAGTTGTGGAAGCACGTCTGATACAACTGTGTCTTTTTTCCTCTCAGGCTGGCACCATCCTCTCCGGGACAACGGAACCACTCCTGGGAACGTCCACCCGTCTCTGGGGCTGTGCTTGAAGTTCTCACACTTGCCCTGCCCAGCAATGTAAGAGCAAGTCTGGAAACTCAAAGTCGGCCACTTACAGAAGAGAAGCCAGTCGGGTGCCACATGATGGTGGAAGGACAATTTGAGACTTCCCTTTTCTCACAAAAATGCGTGACGTGCACTTCCATGCCCTGGTTTCTTCCGGAACCTCTCTGAATGTCTGCAGGATCCCACTGTATAAGTGCCGCTCTGTGTAATCATCCTGTGATGATGGGACTTATCAGTGGTGCTCCCAATGTGCAAGTGGTGCTCTGGGTAACCAGCCTGTGATGATGGGACTTATCAGTGGTGCTCCTGCTGTACAAGTGGTGCTCTGTGTAACCATCCTGTGATGATGAGACTTATCAGTGGTGCTCCCAATGTGCAAGTGGTGCTCTGGGTAACCAGCCTATGATGATGGGACTTATCAGTGGTGCTATGGACTGAACGGTGTCCCTCCCATTTCTATGTTGAAGCCCTACCCCTCAGTGGGATGGTATTTGGAGATGGGCTGTGGGCCGTTGGGTAGTTTAGATGAGGTCTTGAGGTGGGGCCTCCAGGGTGGGAATTGTGCCCTTTGAGGAGAGACACCAGAGAGACTCATTCTCTGCCTTTCAAGGACAGCAAAGAAGGTGGCTGTCCACAGCCTGGAAGTGGGTCCTCCGCAACTCCTGACCATGCTGGCATCTTGATCTTGAACTTCCAGCCTCCAAAACCATGAGAAAATAAATCTCATTGTTTAAGTCGCCCAGGCTATGGATTTCACTATGGCAGCCTGAGCAGACAGGTGACTTTACTGAAAGATTATGATATGATTATGAGAAATAGCTCAGTGGATGTGTAACCTTCATTTCTAGTTTGCAGTATCTCAGGTACATTTTTTTCTGACAATTAATTACACTTAAATATGAGATTTTGAATGTTCTGATTATGAAAGCAATGGTTACAGCAACTTCAAAAATTGAAAATATTTCTTAAAAGAAAAATATTTCTTAAAAGAAAACTAAAAACAACTCATAGTCATACTTCCCAGAGTTATGTCAACATGTTACAGTGGTTTTCTCCCTGGACTTTTTCTTTGTAGATAGGTAGATAGATAGATGATAGATATTTGTTTTTTTTCTCTTATAAGTTTGGGATGATTCCATCAGTTTTTAAAAATTCTACTTTTTAAATGTTTATAACATGAGAAAGTTTGCTTACCATTATATGGCATTTCGTGATATGGACACGCCATGCTATGTGGATGATTGTCCTGACTACTGGGTCTGTTCACACTTTCACTGTTATAAACTATACTGTAACGGACAGGTGGGTGCATAAATCCTCTTGGCATTTCTAATTATTTTCATAGGCTATATTTCATAGGAAGTGATTTCTAAATGTAACCAAGTAAATGGATCTAACAGAATTTAAGCATGTGCATTGTTCTCTACCCTCCAAGAATGAAAGCGACGTGGACCAGTAGAATGGTCCGATACCGCAGAGCCAACATCCAGCTTTACCAGACTTAAGCACAGTTTCTCCCACCTTCTCACTCCTTCCAGACACGTGTTTGGTATATGCTTTAAAACCAAAGGAAAATAATAGTAGATTTGCACAACGTGATCTGGGCTAATCTTGTCCCTTTCTTGGGCAAGACTAACTACAAAACCAAAAACAAACCAACAAACGAAAGTAAGATATAATTATACATTTGTTTTAGGACTTTGACAGTTTTGTAAATGAAGAACTGAGGCTACAGTGAAAGCAAAGAGGAAAGAGAATCTCCACAAGAGGGGCAAGGAATACCTTTTTGGGTCATTTGGTAGAAATAGCTGGAACCGTGGGTACAACTTCTGGAGACTCTCCAGTGTGAATTATGTTTATCAGCACGGCCCTCCCAGGCGTTTCATGCAGGGGACTTTGTCCTATGGGACAATTACAATGGGGAACGTGTTCCAAACTGGCACCGCTATTTCCTCCTCATCTTCCTTTGCTGTTGGCCGGGAAATATCCAGGGTCCGTGAGTTTCCCTTGCCATTTGTTCACTCACTGTTTTGGAAGTTAATCTTAAGATAATTTTCTGCATAGCATGATGAAATGGAAGCAGCCCTTGGCTGTTGGGTTTGGGAAAAGAGAGGGTTTGGTTAATGACGGTCAATGGTGAAGGTGAGTTTTTTTTCCCCCTGGAAGAAAATTCTGGTGAGGTGGTTTCTCTCAGAAGCTTTCTCCAGGGACTGTAAGTGGCGGGGCCACAGGGAATGAGAGCTGAAGATAAAAATCAGCGCAGTGAAGGGTTTGATGAATGTCTTTTCTCTCTTTATTGTACGACTGCAAATTCATTTCTACATGAAAAATAGACCATCTCTTTGAAAATGTTCAAAGACATTCTTTCCACATTCTGAAGCTGTTTATGAAAGATCTCTGTTAATATGTGCTTTTGGGAGTGGCATTTTACCAGAGGCTTTATGTTAAATATTTCAAATATATAGGAGCAGTATTAAAAGGCAGGCTGTCTGAGTATGTGTTAGTTATTACATCAGGTTGGACTCTCCAAAAACCCCTCATTTGGGTGAGAGCCTAAGGTTCATGGCTAAAAATAATTCAATGAGGTATAGAGGGTTAGGAATGAAAATATAAAAGACTTATGACTTATAACACCATCTATGTTAATTATTATTTAAGAAAATTGTTTTCATCTATAAATGCACATAGTGCTTATTCTTACCTTTGATTTTATTTGAAGATTCTGTGAATTTTATTTCACATCAGATGACTCTGACAAGTTTACACTAGCAAAGTATGTAATTAGATGTGATTCCAATCTTTCTAATTAATTGAGTCACCATCAGAGTAAGAGTAACTTGTAAAACTATGTGTATGTGGGCGGTGTTCCCTTTGGCAAGGTAGCATGCACACAAGATGAAACCATGATCAAAAAGAAAGAAACGTTTAATTTAAAATTAAAATCACACATTGCATTGTTGAATAGAAATAATGGAAATCCTACACAGCTTGCATTCTATGCAAATGTGTTTATGTTTATTAGGGATGACTTTGCCTCGAGTAATCTCAACTAGAAACCCGTTCTGTTTTAGGGAAGGTTACCCTCTTCACCCCTTTGACCGCAGGGACTGCGTTAGACAGCCTGGAACTCTGGGCGGTGGGAGTGTCGGCTGGACTCAGGCCAATGCCCTGTTTTCTCCCCAGGCACTAATGCACAGCTACTAAAGTTTTTCTCAAAGCCCCACTTTTCAAAAAATAAAAAAACTCATGTAAATACATGCTAACCGTCTACTTGCAGACAGTTGACTTTGTGTATATGCACAGACATGAGCCCACCAGCAGCCAGAGAAGCCCTGGGAGAAGGTTTCTTTACTTTTCATTCATTGTGCTGTATTTGCTTATTGTTGTTAGGTTGATACCACACCTAGACACAACTTTAACATATTTTTAAAGTACTCTTTTTCCATCTCTTGTAGTTTCTAGGCGGGCAGTTCATCAGGCATGGGACACTTCCGATGTGCATTTGGAGAACTCGTGTGTAATTGACAGTGTTGACACCGAATGTTTACTGCACTGTTAGCGTGGGCTGGAGTTTACCTACGTTGTCACACGTCATCATAGCAATGGCTTTGCCAGGTGGGCACTGTTATCATTGATGCTACTTTACAGGTGAGGCCACTGAGGCTTCAGGAGGTTAGGTGAGTTTTGCAGAGTCCCTAGAACCAGGGACTGGAAGCAGGACTTCGGCGTGGTCTAGAGCTACTGCCCTGCCAGCCTCACTCGGCCAGCATTGCCCAGCCTGGCACTGTGGGTATTTGGGGACATGCTGTTCTTGTGGGAGGGAGGGTTGTCCTGTGTATTTTGAGTTGTTTAGCAACATCCCGGACTCTGTCTACGGAATGTCAGCAGTAGCCACCAGTCATGATGATGAAAAGCATCTCCCAACAGTGCCAAATGTGCCCTGGAGCAAAGCCACCCAGAGTTGAGAGGCAGTGGGTGCTTTGAGTCCACTACTGATGCAGCAGCTCTTATCTCTGACTCAGGACTCTTCTTTCCCAGCCCTGAGCTTTGGCCCGGTCACCAGGGCTTCGCGTCATCTCACCCTCCATCCATTATTCCCAAGGGGTGGCCAGGCCTTCTGGGAGCCACAGCCAGAACAGCTGGTGGGGCTGGAGTTCTCACCAATGGGAGGGTTCCAGCCGGAAGCCACTGGGCCAGAGAATGCACCAGTGATCTGGAGATTCCAAAGTATTGAGCTTTGTGGGGAACGATAGCCAGGATCATTTGGGTCAATGATCTGAACAGAGATGGAGAACCTGCATGCCTTGAAGTAGGATAGCTTGCTCCCTGACAGGGTGTGGGAGACAGAGACCAGCCTTCCCCAGCAAGTAACTGCTTGTGCTGCCCTCAGGGGCTGGCACCCCCCTCGTGCTCAGCCCACCTTGGGGTGGCCTTGTTGAGCTTGACTTCCTTGACACTCATCAAGCTTCTTCAGAAAAGACAAGGAACCCATGGTCTTGCTGGAAGATGGTCAGTGTCTTCTCCCTTCATGGCCCTTGGCTGCATGGAAACTTTGAGATTCTGACAACATTCCTCAGTCCTAGGGAACTCTTTTGCACACTGCAATGGCCACGAATTTCTGAGATGGAAGATGGCCTAACTAGCAAGAGGAGAAAAACATTTGCCCATAGGCCGGAAACATCGCCAGCTCGGGAGCTGTCTGAGCTAGCGGTGTGATATGGTGTGGCTGCGTCCCCACCCAAATCTCATCTTCAATTGTATCTCCCACAATTCTCACATGTTGTGGGAGGGACGTGGTGGGGGTCATTGAATCATGGGGGTGGGTCTTTCTCTTGCTGTTCTTGTGATGTAAGTCTCACAAGATCTGATGGTTCTATAAGGGGGTTGTCCCTGCACAAGCTCTCTCTGCCTGCTGTCATCCACATAAGATATGACTTGCTCCTCCTTGCCTTCCACCATGATTATGAGGCCTCCCTGCTCAGACGGAACTGTAAGTCCATTAAACCTCTTTCTTTTGTAAATCGCCCAGTCTCTGGTATATCTTTATCAGCAGTGTGAAAATGGACCAATACAAGGTGCAAAAGGAAAGACAAATAGCCCCAGAGAGGCAGAGAGGTGGAAAGAGATGCCGAGGAAGGAGGAAGGTCAGAGAGGTGGAAGCAGGGCCTTCAGACACAGCAGCAAGGTTGCAGGGGATGGCTCGGTGCTCTTTCCAGACATACACTGTCATCACTCGTGGCTTTTATTACTTTTTAAAATTATTATTATACTTTAATTTCTGGGATACATGTGCAGAACATGCAGGTTTCTTACACAGGCATACATGTGCTATGGTGGTTTGCTGCACCCATCAACCTGATATCTACACTAGTATTTCTCCTAATGCTATTTTTCCCCTTGTCCCTCACCTCCCAACAGGTCCTGGTGTGTGATGTTCCCCTCCCTGTGTCCGTGTGCTCTCATTGCTCAACTCCCACTTATGAGTGAGAACATGCAATGTTTGGTTTTCTGTTCCTGTGTTAGTTTACTGAGAATGGTCGTTTCCAGATCATCCATATCCCTGCAAAGGATGTGAACTCATCCTTTTTTTTGGCTGCATAGTACTCCATGGTGTTTACATACCACATTTTCTTTATCCAGTCTATCATTGATGGGCATTTAAGTTGGTTCCAAGTCTTTGCTACTGTAAATAGTGCTCCAGCAAACATAAGTGTGCATGTGTCTTTATCATAGAATTATTTATAATCTTTTGGGTATATAGCTAGTAATAAAATTCCTGGGTCAAATGGTATTTCTGGTTCTAGATCCTTGTGGAATTGCCACCCTGTCTTCCACATGATTAAACTAATTAACATTCCCACCAACCATGTAAAAGTGTTCCTATTTCTCTGCATCCTCTCCAGCATCTGTTGTTTCCTGACTTTTTAATAATAGCCATTCTAACTGGCGTGAGATAGTATCGCATTGTGGTTTTGAATTGCGTTTCTCTAATAATCAGTGACAACGAGCTTTATTTTTGTATGTTTGTTGGCTGCATAACTGTCTTCTTTTGAGAAATGTCTCTTCATATCATCATCCACTTTTTGATCGAGTTGTTTTTTTCTTGTAAACTTGTTTAAGTTTCTTGTAGATTCTTATTAGCCCTTTATCAGATGGATAGATGGCAAAATTTTTCTCCCGTTCTATAGGTTGCCTGTTCACTCTGATGATAGTTTCTTTTGCTGTGCAGAAGCTCTGTAGTTTAATTAGATCCCATTTGTCTATTTTGGCTTTTGTTGGCATTGCTTTTGGTGTTTTAGTCATGAAGTCTTTATCTGTGCCTATGTACTGAATGGTATTGCCTAGGTTTTCTTCTAGGGTTTTTATGGCTTTAGGTCTTACATTTACATCTTTATTCTATTTTGCATTAATTTTTGTATAAGGTGTAAGGAAGTGGTCCAGTTTCAGTTTTCTGCATATGGCCTGCCAGTTTTCCCAACATCATTTATTAAACAGTGAATCCTTTCTTCATTGCTTGTTTTTGTCAGGTTTGTCAAAGATCAGATGGTTGTATATGTGTAGCATTATTTCTGAGGCCTCCGTTCTGTTCCATTGGTCTATATATCTGTTTTGGTACAAGTGCCATGCTGTTTTGGTTTCTGTAGCCTTGTAGTATAGTTTGGTTACTGTAGCCTCGTAGTATAATTTGAGAGTGATGCCTCCAGCTTTGATCTTTTCATTTAGCATTATCTTGGCTATACAAGCTCTTTTTTGGTTCCATATGAAATTTAAAGTAGTTTTTTTCTAATTTTGTGAAGAAAGTCAATGGTAGCTTGATAAGAATAGAATTAAATCTATAAATTACTTTGGGCAGTATGGCCATTTTCATGATAGTGATTCTTTCTATCCATGAACATGGAATGCTTTTCCATTTGTTTGTATCTGCTCTTATTTCCTTGAGCAGTGGTTTGTAGTTCTCTTTGAAGAGGTCTTTCACATCCCTTATAAGTTGAATTCTAGGCATATTGTTTTCTTTGTAGCAATTGTGAATGGGAGTTCACTCATGATTTGGCTCTCTGTTTGCCTATTATTGGTGTATAAGAATGCTTGTGATTTTTGTACATTGATTTTGTATCCTGAGACTTTGCTGAAGTTGCTCATCAGCTTAAGGAGATTTTGGGCTGAGATGATAGAGTTTTCTAAATATACAATTATGTCATCTACAAACAGAGTCAATCTGACTTCTTTTCTTCCTGTTTGAATACCCTTTATTTATTACTCTTGCCTAATTGCCCTAGCGAGAACTTCCAATACTATTAAATAGAAGTGATGAGAGAGAGCATCCTTGTTTTGTGCCGGTTTTCAAAAGAAATGCTTCCAGCTTTTGCCCATTCTGTATGATATTGGCTGTGGCTTTGTGATAAATAGCTCTTACTATTTTGAGATATGTTCCATCAATACCTAGCTTATTGAGAGTTTTTAGCATGAAGAGGTGTTGAATTTTATTGAAGGCCTTTTCTGCATCTATTGAGATAATCATGTGGTTTTTGTCATTGGTTCTGTTTATGCGATGGATTACATTTATTGATTTGCGTACGTTGAACCAGTCTTGCATCCCAGGGAAGAAGCTGACTTGATCATGGTGGATAAGCTTTTTGATGTGTTGCTGTATTCAGTTTGCCAGTATTTTATTGAGGATTTTTGCATCAATATTCATCAGGGATATTGGCCTGAAATTTTTTGTTGTTATTGTGTCTCTGCCAGGTTTTAGTATCAGGATGATGCTGGCCTCATAAAATGAGTTAGTGAGGAGTCCCTTTTTTATATTGTTTGAAATAGTTTTAGAAGGAATGGTACCAGCTCCTCTTTGTACCTCTGGTAGAATTTGGATGTGAATTTGTCTGGTCCTGGGCTTTTCTTGATTGGTAAGCTATTAGTTACTGCCTCAATCTCAAAACTTGTTATTGGTCTATTCAGGGATTCGACTTCTTCCTGGTTTAGTCTTGGGAAGGTGTATGTGTCCAAAAATACGTAAATTTCTTCTAGATTTTCTAGGTTTTTTTTTTTTTTTTTTTTTTTTTTAGACAGAGTCTTGCTGTGCCACCCAGGCTGGAGTGCAGTGGTGCAATCTTGGCCCACTACAACCTCCTCCTTACTGGGTTCAAGCAATTCTCCTGTCTCAGCCTCCTGAGTAGCTGGGATTATAGGTACCTGTCACTGCACCCAGCTAATTTTTGAATTTTTGGTGGTGATGGGGTTTCACCATGTTGGCCAAGCTGGTCTTAAACTCCTGATGTCATGATCCACCTGCCTTGGCCTCCCAAAGTGCTAGCATTAGACGCATGAACCACTGTGCCTGGCCAATTTTTGAATTAATTTACATAGAGGTGTTTACAGTATTCTCTGATGGTAGCTTGTATATCTGTGGGATCAGTGATGATATCCTCTTTATCATTTTTTATTGTGTCTATTTGATTATTCTCTGTTTTCTTCTTTATTAGTCTGGCTAACGGTCTATCTATTTTATTAATCTTTTCAAAAAACCAGTTCCTGAATTTATTGGTTTTTTGAAGGGTGTTTCATGTCTCTATCTCCTTCAGTTCTGCCCTGATCTTACTTATTTCTTGTTTTCTGCAAGCTTTTGAATTTGTTTCTTCTTGCTTCTCTAGTTCTTTTAATTGTGATGTCAGGGTGTCGATTTTAGATCTTTCCCACTTTCTCTTGTGGGCATTTAGTGCTATAAATTTCCCTTTAAACACTGCTTTACCCATGTTCCAGAGATTCTGGCACCTTGTACCTTTGTTCTCATTGGTTTCAAAGAACTTATTTATTTCTGTCTTAATTTTGTCATTTACCCAGCAGTCATTCAGAAGCAGGTTGTTCAGTTTCCATGTAGTTGTGTGATTTTCAGTGAGTTTCTTAATCCTGAGTTCTAATTTGATTTCACTATTGTGTGAGAGACTGTTTGTTATGATTTCCACTCTTTTGCATTTGTTGAGGAATGTTTTACTTCCAATTATGTGGTCAATTTTAGAATAAGTGCAATGTGGTTCTGAGAAGAATGTATATTCTGTGGATTTGGGGTGGAGAGTTCTATAGATGTCTATTTCAAGCCAGTGAATCTTAGCTTGCTGGGTTCCGTGGCGGGTGG
>CAUYLG010033942.1:0-16923 GCA_963573385.1 Cacajao melanocephalus
CCATATCCTCTCCAGCATTTGTTGTCTCCAGAGTTTTTAAGGATCACCATTCTAACTGGCATGAGATGGTATCTCAATGTGGTTTTGATTTGCATTTCTCTAATGACCAGTGATGATGAGCATTTTTTCATGTTTGTTGGCGTCATGTATGTCTTCTTGTGAAAAGTGTCTGTTCATATCTCTTGCCCACTTTTTGATGAGTTTGTTTGTTTTTTTCTTGTATATTTGTTTTAGTTCTTTGTAGATTCTGGTTATTAGCCCTTAGTCATATGGGTAGATTGCACATTTTTTTCCCATCCTGTTAGTTCTCGGTTCACTCTAATGATTGTTTCTTTTGCTGTGCAGAAGCTCTTAAGTTTAATTAGATCCAATTTGTCTATTTTGGCTTTTGTTGCCATTGCTTTTGGTGTTTTAGTCATGAAGTCCGTGCCTATGCCTATGTCCTGAATGGTATTGCCTAGGTTTTCTTCTAGAGTTTTTATGGTGTTAGGTCTTATGTTTAAGTCTTTAATCCATCTGGAGTTAATTTTAGTGTAAGATGTCAGGAAGGAGTCCAGTTTCTGCTTTCTGCACATGGCTAGCCAGTTTTCCCAACACCATTTATTAAACAGGGAATCCTCTCCCCATTGCTTGTTTTTGTCAGGTTTGTCAAAGATCAGACAGTTGTAAATGTGTGACATTGCCTCCGAGGCCACTTTCTGTTCCATTGGTCTATATCTCTGTTTTGGTGTCAGTACCATGCTGTTTTGATTACTGTAGCTTTGTAATGTAGCTTGAAGTCAGGTAGCATGATGCCTCCAGGTTTGTTTTTGTTTTCTTTTTTTTTGCTTAGGATTGTCTTGGCTATGTGGGATCTTTTTGGGTTCCATATGAAGTTTAAGGTGGTTTTTTCCAGTTCTGTGAAGAAGGCTAATGGTAGTTTAATGGGGATAGCATTGAATCTATAGATTACTTTGGGCAGTATGGCCATTTTCATGATCTTGATTCTCCATAACCAGAAGCATGGAATGTTTTTCCATCTGTTTGTGTCCTCTCTTATTTCCTTGAACAGTGGTTTGTAGTTCTCCTTGAAGAGGTCCTTCACGTCCTTTGTTAGTTGTATTCCTAGATATTTTATTCTCTTTGTAGTGCTTGTGAATGGGAGTTCGCTCATGATTTGGCTCTCTTTCTGTTATTGGTGTATAGGAATGCTTGTGATTTTTGCATATTGATTTTGTATCCTGAGACTTTGCTGAAGTTGCTTATCATCTTAAGGAGATTTGGAGCTGAGACGATGGGGTCTTCTAAATATACAATCATGTCATCTGCAAATAGAGTCAAATTGTCATGATTGTATATTTAGAAGACCCCTTCCTCTTTTCTTAATTTAATACCTTTCTTTCTTTTTCTTGTCTGATTGCTCTGGCTAGAATTTCCAATACTTTGTTCAATAGGAATGGTTAGAGAGGGCACCTTTGTCTAGTGCCAGTTTTCAAAGGGAATGCTTCCAGTTTTTGCCCATTCAGTATGATGTTGTCTGTGAGTTTGTCATAAATAGGTTTCATTATTTTGAGATATGTTCCATCGATACCTAGGTTATTAGGAGTTTTTAGCATAAAGCACTGTTGAATTTTGTTGAAGGCCTTTTCTGCATCTATTGAGATAATCATGTGGTTTTTGTCTTTGGTTCTGTTTATGTGATGGATTACATTTATAGATTTGCATATGTTGAACGAGCCTTGCATCCCTGGGATGAAGCCTACTTGATGGTGGTGGATAAGCTTTTTGATGTGCTGTTGCAATCAGTTTGCCAGTATTTTATTGAAGATTTTTGCATTGATGTTTGTCATAGATATTGGCCTGAAATTTTCTTTTTTAGTTGTATCTCTGCCAGGTTTTGGTATCAGGATGATGTTGGTCTCATAAAATGAGTTAAGGAGTATTCCCTCTTTTTGTATTGTCTGGAATAATTTCAGAAGTAATGGTACCAGCTCTTCTTTGTACATCTGGTAGAATTCAGCTGTGAACCCATCTGGACCTGGATTGAATTACATTTCTAATACATTGTTTTTATTTTCTTTCCTAGGTACCTCTTCAGAAGACTATCAGAAGTGCCATAGAAAAATGTAAGAACTAAAAAATTTTAAATTGTATTGAGCTTTTGAAACCGTGTATTATAATAGTTTTATAGCAAGTATGATTGTCCACAAACTCAGGTATTCATTTATTATTTGTTGAGGACTAACCATGTGTCAGACCTGTTGTAATTGCTAGAGATATAGTAGTGAACAAAACTGATTAAAAAATCTCTGCCCTCAGCAATGATAGCAAAAAGGAAAAGTTGAAGAAAAATTCAAGAGGGATAGTCAATAATTTTTAATGACAAATTGGAAGAAGTTGAAATCCAAGTTGGCCCCCAGCCCTCTGACTTAGGAAATTGCATGAAAACTTATTCACTAGGTGAGGGAACACAAATGAAAAAGCAAGAGTGGGTTTGGGTGACACTGAGGTACTGACAGTACTTTAAAGTGGAGATGTCCAGCAAGGAGTTAGATGGCCCAGCCTCGAGAGCAAGGGAAAAGTCCCGGGCTGAAGCCATAGTTGTCTCCTTAGGAAAGTTTGTAGAGTGAGAAAAGAGTAGCGTTAGTATAATAGCCTCTTTATAAATATGCCACATGTAAATGGTGAGAAATTTCTGAAGAAAAGAAAATCTGTTACTGTTGTTTTTGGGTGAATTGTCTTTTAGTAAATTACAATGAAAATTGTAAATATAAATGACTAAGGTCACTTAAAAAAATTCCTTCCACAATTTATAATGTAATATATTCTTAAGAAGGATAGGGTGATATTTGGATAATAATGATACCAGATTTGAGTGCCTATTATCTACGAGACGTCTGGCATTCTCTTTATTTAAGTGGCACATTCACGAAGTAAAATCCCTACAACTTCGACATAGTAGCTAATGGAGAAAGGGAGTTTTATTTATATTGCTATAACTTCTTTGTAGATCCACTTTAGTGACTGTCGCCTATGTATTTACATGGAGCAAATGTAAAAAAAACTTGATTATGTGTATCTGATACTATTTCCTATCTCATCTAAATACTGACCTGTCTTTGAAAAATAAAACCTACCACTTACATGTACAAAGAAAATATAGCTTCGTTTTTAAAAAATAACTCATCTAAAGTTCTCATAAACCCTCATCACCCTTCTCCCCTATTTAGCTGGGAAATCATGAGTTAAACTTACTTATTGTCATCCCTTTACTTCCAGTTAGAAGTCCTTTTTGGGTGAATGCTGAATCTTGGATTTTATCCCCATTCCATAGTCCTGAGAATGGCATATTGGTAGGTGATCATATCCCTTTATCTGCCTGGGAAGTCTCAGTATGTGCCTGTTTTTCTGGCCTAATTCTTAATAGAGTACCCTTGTACTCTCAGAAATGTTCAGTTTGGACAAATAGTCACTCTAAACGTAGGTGTATAGGAATAGGGGCAGACCTTATGTAGCCTTGTAGCAGGGCTGGGGAAAGGGTAAGATTGGGACCTGAGGGTATCTGGAATCCCATAAGCTGCCTCTGGATTTTTACTGATTGATGCTGCAAGGTTTCTAGACTGGTTCTATACCTGGTCTAGGCTCTACTGAAAAAAAATGATTGACTCATAAACTTAAGGCCTTATTTAGGACCTGAGGTCTTCCATTGCTGATTTTACCTCACCTTGGTTTCTGTTGCTTTCCCAAACGCTTTGAGTCTCATCGAAGTATCTGGACTATGACTAGATGACTTTCTGCAATCTTTGTAGTAGAGTCACCTCACCCAGCACTTCTATTCAGGTGTTTTGGCTGTAAATTTGGCCACTTTCTTCATTGCATGTGGTATATGGAACCTTGAGAACTTGTTCTCAATGCACAGGAATGAAGAGAATCTCAGAAGGGCTAACTGAGGTCCCCTCTCTGCCTGAACATTCCCAGCTCTTCTTGTTGTTTCCACCCTATGTGAACATCTCCTAGAGTTCTAAACATGAAATTTGGTACATACCCCCTCTCCTTTTGGCTTTCTCTTCACCTCTTCTAATGTTGTCTTCCCACTTATTACCCCTATCTTTATATTTTGGACTTGAGGGAGAAAAGTCAGCTCACACTGTCTGTTTGTTTTCTAAGTCTTTGTCCCCCTTTTCTTTGTAATAATGCTCTAGACTGGAAGGTGTAGAGGAGGGATCTATCTTTGTTAACTTCCTTAACTTTTTCTGTATCATATGGTTATCTTAGTCTGCTTTCTGTTGCTTATTACAAATGCCTGAAACTGGGTAATTTACAAAGAAAAGGAATCAATCTATCTGTCTATCTTTCTTTCTTTCTTTCCTTTCTCTTTCTTTTTTCTTTTTCTCTCTCTCCACCCCTCCCTCCATCTCTCTGCCTTCCTTCCATCCGTCCATCCTTCTTCCTTCCTTCTTCCTTTCTTTCCTATCTTACTTTATTTTTCTTTCTTTCTTTATTATTATTATTATTATTTATTTTTTCTTTTTTTACAAACAGAGTCTTACTCTGTTGCCCAGGCTAGAGTGCAGTGGCACCATCCTAGCTCACTGTATCCTCAAACTCCTGGGTTCAAGTGATCCTCCATCCTCAGCCTCCTGAGTAAATAGGACTACAGGCATGTGTCATCATGGCTGGCTAGGAATTTATTTCTTACAGTTATGAAGGCTAAGTATTCTAAAGTCAAGGGGCTGCAGTTAGGGGGGACCTTTTTGCTGGTGAGGACTCTGCAGAGTCCTGAGGTGGCACAGGGCATCACATAGCAAAGGGGCTAAGCACAGTAGCTCAGGTTTTTTTTCCTCTTGTAAAGCCAATCATACCATTCCCATGATAACATTATTAATCCCTTACTCCATTAACCCATGAATGGTTTAATTCATTTATAAAGGCAGAGCCCTCATGATCCAGTTACCTCTTAAAGGCCCTGTCT
This sequence comes from Cacajao melanocephalus, assembly GCA_963573385.1. Classification (NCBI taxonomy): domain Eukaryota; kingdom Metazoa; phylum Chordata; class Mammalia; order Primates; family Pitheciidae; genus Cacajao; species Cacajao melanocephalus. Next base: position 4,952 of record CAUYLG010033942.1, read on the forward strand.
CTCAATACTCTCACATTGGGAATTAAATTTCAACATGAATTTTGGAGGGAACAAACATTCAAACCATAGCAATGGCTAATAGTAGAACTCTGTAGTTGTGTTTTAACTTACATATATTAATACGAACTTGAGGAATGTAGCAAAATGTTAAATGTGGTTTTCATGGTGTCTTAGAGTTGGACAATGACCTTATAGATGAAAACAAATAGTTGTCAAGTACCCCCATTCCTTATTCTGTGTAGAATTATCTATGTGGAGTTTGTAAAAGGTGAGATCAAAATCCAATTCTACCAGCATTCGCTCATTACTCATCTCCAAACTAAGAAAAGGCTAAGAATACATGGAAAGGATGCAAAGTCCAAGAATGCCTATTTCTTTGATAAGAGCTATTATAGGTGTCATATAGAGGGAGCGAGGAGACTTCCCCCTTACCTCAACACAAGCGAGGAAGCTCCAAGAGAACCATTTGGAAGCTTCAACATATGTCCCTGGGAGTTAGTTTCTGACTCACGCCTGATAACTCTAAAAGCAAGAGAGTCTATTAGGTGCTTTGGAATGGCAGAATAAAGAGGAAGCTAGATATACTTTTAGAGTTTGACATGACAAAGATTTGTGCATAGTGCCTATAGGTCAAATAGGGATTCCATAGAAGGGGGATAATTATGGATAATCTTGAAAGGGATTATGCCCAATATGACTTCCTGCAAAGGATGAAGTAACCTCACTCAAAAGTGGTTGGGTGTTCTGTCATCAAAGGCAAAAGCTGAGGAGATGATTAAAAGCAGCAAGTGAGAGAGCCCCAGTGATAGGTAAACCTCCAAAGAACTTTTCAGAATACTTCAGGTTTGAAAGAGTCTGCATTTGATTATCTTTCATACCCCAGGGATACCAATGGCACATAACAGTATCAGTCAAGATTGACAAAGACCTTTCCTGTGCATTTCTAGAACTCACTGTAATTCACTGCCAGAGGAACCCAAAGAGTAGCTTCCAAATAGGTAAGAGAAAAGAACAAGAAATAGACAAAAGCAATAGTGGTTGCTCTTCCTACAGCATATTCTGAGTCTCAATCAAGCCCAAGCTGAGAAAAGGAAAAAATTTAAATTAGATAAGAAGAGTTTGGAGTTGTGAAATTACACTGAACTTTGTGTTACCTAAAAATAACTACTTATTACAAGAAAATGCCAGAAAGGCATTAGTAAAAAGAAATCTACCTGAAAGTTCATTCAGAGGCAAGAAAGTACTATTTTGACAGGATGTGTTTAAAGGGAAATATGAAAGAATAAAATTATATCTGTTTACTGAGTTCAACTATTCAATTAATTGGTGTAGGAATTTGGAAAATCCCCTTCTCACCTTTGGTTTCAACTGCATTTTCTTGCTAGGGACTCAGAAATCTCATTTTTGTGGTCATAAGCTGAGCTTTGATCCTTTGGTATTTATTCTTCTTGTGATAGCTAGTCCTTTCCTACACATTTAGATAGAATTGGAGGTGGTCTAATTTGTAGAAGTACAAAAAAAAACCCAGGATATTAATTTCAAAAAAAAATCTTTTACTGCACTCTAGCCTGGGTAACAAAGCAAGACTCTCTTTCAATAATAATAATAATCATCATCAATCTCTCATGTATCTTAAAAGTCTTTCCACAAGAATCTTAGGAAACAAGATAGCTATCCTTTTTACGTAAATGAGGTAACCAAGACTCAAGACAGGCTAAGTAGCTTTCCAGAGGCCACTCAAGTATAAGTAATGGAACTGGGGTTTAAAGGAAGGTCTGTCTTATTCTAAACACTATGTTCTGTCTTCTATACATATTGCTTCACACCAATAAATGTACAAAATGTATTATTGTCTTTTTTACTAAACTATTTGTTTATATAAATATGATAACATTTTCTAATCAACTGTATATTTTCCCACAGGATAATTAGTTGCACATAAATATTTTAAATATTATTTGAGGATTTTTGAAAGTTACTGAAAGATTTAGAAAATACTACTGACTAGTTTGTTCTTGTTTTAGAGTGATGACAGTAGAAGATAAAAATATTTCTCCAAAAGCAAAGTGTGCTTCAAATTCAGAATCAGGTAATAAATAATGAAACTAATTATTTTCTATAATAATTGTAATACTTCTGTTAAATGATTTTTTATTTATTTTTGCTACATGCAACATGCATTAATGAAGTTAGTAGCTCGGTGAACTGAATACTTTTTAGCTTGATTGTATTTAAGAAATGAAGATATGTGGGATTAGAAAGTGGGTCTTAGCTGTCTCCACAGCATCAATCATTTATTCATTTAATAAACATTTAGTGAACATAAACTCTGTACTAGACATTGTTATGTATACGAGTGGGAGGTGATATACTTTTCCTACCCTTGTAGATTTCAATTTTAGGAGAGGACAGTAAGTAAACAGATATATTGTGGTTATGCATAATGATTGAAAAATAAAGGGATCAGCAAAGTGTCTTGCATTATTAACCCTTTCTTATGTAGTTTACTATTAGAATAAATTTAGCAAGATGTTTACATCCTTATTTACCTCTGCTATATCTCAGATTTCTCTTTTCTGTATTTCCTGCATCAAGTTTTATAGCATCCATTTGAGAGTAAACTTGAAGAATTATTGATTTTGCTCTTGACGGTTGTAAATGTTTGTATGAATATATATGTGCAAAATCTTCATTTTAAGAAGTTTTCTTAATGAGCATTTACAAAATGCCACACATTAAGTTAGGAAATATAGGTATAAGACGATTAATATGCTTTCTGTTCTAAGCAAAATTAGTCTAGTGATAAAAACTAACCTTGTAAAAGCACAAAATCCTTGGAAGGAGTAATACCTTCTACCCTGGAGGGTTAGCATTAGAAGAAGGATTTGTTTTACAGATCAAAGAATAAGGGAATGTGTCAATAACAGATGAGCGATAATTAAAAGGAAAGTGGTAAGGGTACCAAGAACAACCATGATTTTACCTAGGTTTTTCCTAATAAAAAGTGTTCCTTTTGCTGTGGAAAATATTTATAAAGCTTGGTGGTAGGGCAGAATAGTGATTCTTCAATTCTGTATGTTTTTGTATTCTTACTTTTGTGTAGTAATTTTAAATTTAAAATTAAATAGTTCACTTCTTGCTCTAGAGATTTTTTTACACATTTCTTTTTTAAACTTTTTTATTTTTAATATTTGTGGATACATAGATGGTATATATATTTATGGCTTACATGAGATATTTTAATACAGGCATGAAATGCATAATAATCACATCAGGGTAAGTGAGGTATCCATGCCCTCAAGCATTTATCCTTTGTGTTACAAATAATCCAGTATACTCTTTTAGTTATTTTTAAATGCACAATTAAATATCCATTAACCACCCCCACCTTCCCTACAACGCACTCCTCCATTTATTCTAAATGTACTGAGAAATATATCTTAGATCATCTTAGAGCAGAGGGATGACATGATCAGATATATATTTTTTAGTTTACATTTTATTTCATTTTAATACATTTAAATAGCCCCATAGGTCAGTAGCTACAACACTGGACATTACCATTTTAGGATATTCATAAATGTTGTAGTAAGATGTAAAATAATCTAAATATAATATCTGAGAAACCACTGTGTTTCACCTATTCTTTCTGGTTTATCCATTACTCCACAGGAGCAAGTGCTAAGCTGGAGAAACTCCAAGCTTCTAAGAGCCCTTGAGTTCTGTGTTTCTAGGTCCAATGAGTCTGTGTTCCTAAGGTTCTAAGACATGTTACTTTCTTATGTTCCAAAGACTCAGATATATATTTTAGAATAATCATTTGGGCTGTTATGTGGAGAATAGACTAAGAAGGCAAGAGGGGAAGCCAGAAGACCTTATTAAACTATTATAGTGATCAGATAATAGTGTTTTGGACCAAGGTGGTAGCAGTGGTCTGTTTTGGAATATATTTTAAAGGCAGATATACCAGGAATTTGTGATTAGGCTGGATGTTAGGTAAGAGAGAAAAATAGAAGTCAAGGATGAGTATTAAATTCTTGAGAAATCAGATGAATGATGATACCATTTACTGAGATAGGAGCACTATAGGGCAGAGCAAGTTGGGAGAAATAGAAATTTTTTTGGACATATTAAATTTGATCTGTCAGCCCATACACAAATGTTGTGTGAAAGAACATAGACACAACATGTATATATTATATAATTTCATATATATAAACTTCAAGAACAGGCAAGACTATTCAGGGTGACATGTCAAAACACTGGTAGTCTTTGGAAAGGAGGTGCCAACAAGGAAAGAACACATAGAAAAATTCTCAGGTGCTGGAAATATTTTATATCTTGATCTGGGTGGTAGATGTATGGATGAATACATATATAACAAGATTTGTGACTGTTATATTTATGGTATACTTCAATAAAATGTTTTAAAGCTGAAAAGCTTATTAGCTTTCAAGTAGAGAGGTTATGAAGGCAGTTTTTGATGAGGAGTCTGGAGTTCATGCCAGAGGCTAGGGCTATGGATACATATTTGGAGTCAGCAAAGAGGTGTTTTGAAACCACAGGATTAAATGAAATAATGTAGGAGGTAAAAATAATTTTTAAAAAACATACAGTGAATGGAAATAGGACACTCCAACATTTAGAAGTAGGGAAAGGGAGAAATATTCAGCAAAGGAAACTGAGACCTAGTGGCTGGTGCTGAAGTAGGAAAACCAGGAAAGAATGGTGCCTCAGAAGCCAGGAGAGGAGAGTGTCTTAAGGAAGGAATAATCCCAGCTATGACAAAAGTTATCAAGATTATGAAATAAAATGGGAATTGAGGACTAAGAATCATCACAGCCAAGACCTAACCTGGTTCTACTTTATTGTCCTTCAGCTTGGTTATCAGATGTGGTTTAGCAAACCAGAAACCTGAGGGTCAACCTCGACATTTCCTTTTTTGTCATTTATCAGGCTACTGTCTAATCTATTTCCAAATCTTAGTATTTGTTTTGTCCCCTACAGAGCTCTCAAACCACCTGCTTCATCTTACCCTCAAAGATCCATATGGCAGGAGTGATTAGTCTCCAGTGTTGACAGATTTAGAAAATAAAGTTACAGAATGCTCAGTTAAATTTGAATTCCAATAAACAGCAAATAATTTTTAATGTAAGTATGTCCTAAATACTGCTCATACTTGCGCTATTAAATGTGGTATACTAAAATATTATTCAGTGTTTATCTGAAATTCACATTTAACTGGGCATAGTGTATTTTGTCTTCAACCTTCTTAGCCTCTGTAGTGAGGCTGAGGAATACGTAAGCAATACACAGATCGTAAAAAGGACTTTGTAATGGTAAATTAAGGAGCTTGAGTTTAACTTAAGGCAGTGGAAAGCCTTTGAAGAGTTTTAAGCAAACAATATTTGTATTTTAGGTATATAAGGATAATGGACTGCAGAGGGAGGTGAATTGAAATGCTATTGAAATCTAAAGAAAAATCTTTTGGTGCCTTAATTCAAGGTAGTGGTGTTAAAAATAACAAAAAGCTGAGCAGGGCATGGTGGCTCATGCCTGTAATCCCAGTACTTTGGGAGGCCAAGGTGGGTGGATCACTTGAGGTTAGGAGTTCGAGACCACCTTAGTCAACATGGTGAGATCCCATCTCTACTAAAAATATATATAAAAATTAGCTAGGCATGGTGGTACATGCCTGTAATCTCAGCTACTTGGGAGGCTGAGGCAGGAGAATCACTTGAACCCGGGAGGTGCTGCACTCTAGTCTGGGGAACAGAGCAAGACTTCATTTCAAATAAATAAATAAATAAGAAAAGGAAAAAGAAAAGCTGAATATGCAATTTAAAATCCATATGATAGGCAAAATTGGCACATAGCATTCAATAAACATTTGTTGCTTGGATTAAGTCCAGAGAGAGGAAAAGGGAAGACTCAAGACTGAAGAGGAGACATAAAAAGGAGCCAAGCTGGAAATGTTCCAGCCTGTTGTAATAAGGTCCAATGAGGTAGGACAGGAAAAGTTTCTGCTGATATTGGTGGGAGTGCAACTGAATATTTTGGATTTGGAAGTAAATAGGGGGAGAGGAAATAAAGTTAGTGTACGTGGACAGATCTTTGAAGAATGCCTATGGGAAAGAAGAGATATAGGGGCTGTAGCAGGAGATGGATATGAAGTACAGGAAAAGTTTTTGAAGAGAGAGGCTTGAGTATGTTTAAAATGCTGATAGAAAAGGTGCAGTAAACAGGTACACTAAAAGCCGAGACTTCACTACTATAGAATTTTTCCATATAACCAAAAACCACTTGTACCACTAAAGCTATTGAAATTTAAAAAAAGAAAAAAGAAAAAAATTGCAGTAGAAGAAGAGCTTGAAAATATGGAGAGTGGAAATGGTTGGATAATGAATGAAGAATTATAATCATAACTTTCCTTACTAACTGAAAAGAAAATATTTTATATGTATTTTATTTGCTTCTGTGAAACCTAGAGCTCTTAAGATAAGGATGTATTTTTATTCAACATATATAAATTTTTCTTGTTTAATTATTAACAAAGGCACAGTCATTAAAATCAGAGGTTTTAAAAAAATATTGTTTTGTCAAATTTGAATTCTGTTGGTCTTTGGACTTATAGTTAATGACAGATGAAATAAGTAGAATGCTAAACTATGTTTTTATTTCTAGATAATGCAGCTTGCGAGATTTTGCTTGCTGAGAATACTTGCCCTTCAACTCCTGAAAAAACAAAGAAAAAAGCAAGTACTGAAGCAGAATAACTACATAAATCATAATGAATTTCATTAATAAAGAATAGACTTTTAACTAACATTTTAAATTTACTTTTTTTGTTGTTGTTGTTAAGAAATGGGGTCTCATTCTGTCACCCAGGTTAGAGTTCAGTGCTGCAGTCATAGCTCACTACAGCCTTGAACTTCTGGGCTTTTTCTCCTGCTTCAGCCTTCTGAGTAACTGGAACTACAGGCATGCATGCACTACCAGGCCCAGCTAATTTTTAATTTTTTTTTGTAGATATGAGGTCTCCCTTATTGCCCAGGTTAGTCTCAAACTCCTGGCCTCAAGTGATCCTACCACCTCAGCCTTCCAAAGTGCTGGGATTACAGGCATGAGCCACTGTGCCTAGACTTAACAAACACCTTTAAAGGAATTCTTTTTCAGCTATTTAAGTCAGTAATTAAAAGCATTTTGGAAGTTTATCAAATAGATTATTTAATTTTATGAAAAAGAATGAAAATGTACAGTAGTCCCCCTTATCTGTGAGGGATACATCCCAAGACCCCCAGTGGATGTGGATAGTACTGACCCTTTGTATACTGTATTTTTTTGATTTGATAACTGAGACAGCTACTGAGTAACTAATGAGCAGGTAGTATGTCTATAATGGATATATTGGATAAATGGATGATTGATCCTGAAGTGGACTGGACTGAGGGGAATCGCAAACAATTTCATCATGCTACTCATCATGCTACTCAGAATGGTGTGCAATTTAAAACTTACAAATCATTTATTTCCAGAACTTTCCATTTTATATTTTGGACTGTGGTTGACCACAAGTAACTGAAACTGTGGAAAACAAAACTGTGGATGGGTTGGGGGGACCAGTGTACTTTACATTTTTTCCAACTTCCCTTTGAATAATGCTGAAGATTTCTAGTGAATCATATGTTAGGCTTGGAATCTGGAGATTTTTTTTTTTTGAAACAAAGTCTTGCTCTGTCACCCAGGCTGGAGTGCAGTGGCTCACTCACCACTCACTGCAGCCTTGACCTCCCCAGACTCAGATGATCCTCTTGCCTCAGCCTACCTAGTAGCTGGGATTACAGGCACACACTGCCACACATGGCTAATTTTCATATTTTTTGTGAAGACGGGGTTTCACCATATTGCTCTGGCTGGTCTTGAACTCCTGGGCTCAAGCGATCCATCTGCCTTAACCTCCCAAAGTGTGGGATCACAGGTGTGAGCCATCAAGCCCAGCTAGAATCTGGAGGTCTTTGGGGAAAATTTGGGACTTTATTTTGTATGTAGCAAGAGCTACTTTTTGAGTGGCTTTTCATTAATTATGTCTTTTCTTTATATCAGTCCAGGCAGGTTAGTAGTTAGTGTGTGTTTGTTTGTTTTTACCTATTTTATAGCTGAGAAAACTGAGCTTTAGATTTTCACCAGTTTTTTTTTGAGGAAGTTGTGGCAGGTATTTCCAGATCTAAAGCCTACACTTTTCTACTACACTAGATTGTCACTGTAAGGAATTAGGGAGCAAATTGAAAGGGAGCAAGAGTGTGAATAGGGAGACCCATTTGTAGGAAGTTACAAAGATTTTTGGTGAAAGATTGTGGTGCTTTGACTAGAGTGTTTGATAGGAGAGATAAGAGATACGCATGTATTCAAGATAATTTTGCCTGTAGAGTTGATAGATTGGATACAAATGATGAAGGAAAGAGAAATGTTAAGAACAGCATTTTTGATGGATAAAGATGCTCTTTAGTGTGACAGGAAAAAAGGAGTTCTGAGGATGCAGGAAGATGAAATTGTTGAGAAGGCCATTGGCTATAAATCTGGAGGTCGGGGGAAGAGATGTACTGTATTATAGATACTTTTTTAAAGTCATCGAAAAGGGTAAAATCACCTAGGAAAGAATATCTATGGAGTAAGGAAGAGAAGTGGGCCCAGGTCAGTCCCTGGAAAACTCCATAGCAGGTATAAAAGGAAGAGTGGCTGGAAAAGAGGAGAAAAATAAACAGAATATATTATCATAGATATCAAGAGAGGAAATCATTTCACCTGCAAAAGGGGGAATGAACAATGCTGCTTGAAGGTCCAGTATTATAAAAAAAAATTTTTTTTGTTTTTTGTGCCTATGTTATTTTGATTATTTATATTAAAAGTATTAATTATTATGAGTACATAATAGCTATATATATTTATGGGGTACATATGATGTTTTGATAAAGCCACATAATGCATAATAATCAAATCTGGGTAATTGGGATATCCATCATCTCAAAATTTATTGTTTCCTTGTGTTCAGAAGGAATTTAAAAGTCAGTTGTAGGATTTCCAGTTTCTAGTGCAGCAATGTAAGAATCTTAAGTCATCACTTTGTCCTAACAACAAGTAAAGAGCTGAATGAACTGAAAAGTCACTGGTTCTTCTTAGGTTTGTCAGAGAAGTAAGGTCATAGAGAAAACTGCTTCACCAAATATTAGATAGACAGACAGGAGGATACAGAGAACCACAACTTACCAAAACAGAAAGAAACCTGTGAACAGAAACCTCCATGGGAGGTTTATCCTATCATTGCCAGGATAGGATAACCTAAACAGTGTTTATGAATTTCTGGAGGCTCCGTATGGACAAATCTGAGAGTCATAGGAGGTGTCCCTGCCACTTCTGTGAGTTTTATTTCCAGGAGCTCTACTACCAGATCTTCATAGTAAATGTTAGAGTAAAATTCGCTCATGCTTCTAGCAGTGGGAGCAGAAAGGAACTATTTGAAACAGAATGCTAGAACATTCTGGGTTTTTTTGTAACAAGGCCTGGCCTCAGGAGAAAGTATTTTTCCAGAACCTAACCTGTTGGGGGACCTATGTGGCAGACAAACTGGTTCTAAAGTTTATATAGAGAGGAAAAAGATACAGAATAGCCAATTCAATATTGAAGGAGGAAAAAGTCAAAAGACTGATACTACCTGTATTCAAGACCTACTGTAAAGCTACAATAATCAAGACAGTGTGAGTTTGGTAAAAGAACAAACAAACAGATTAATGGAACAGAATGGAGAGAGAGCCCAGAAACAGACCCATAGAAATATAATCAACTGATCTTTGACAAAGGAGCAAAGGCAATATAATGGAGAAAAGTTGGTCTTTTCTGCAAATGGCACCTGAATAACTGGACCCCAAAATGCAAAAACATGAACCTAGACACAGACCTTACACTCTTCACAAGAATTAACTCAAAATGGGTCATAGACCTAAATGTAAAATGCAAAACTATAAAACTTCTAGAAGAGCCAGACATGGTGGCTCATGCCTGTAATCCTAGCACTTTGGGAGGCCGAAGCAGTGGATTGCCTGAGCTCAGGAGTTTGAGACCAGCCTCGGCAACATGGTGAAATCCTGTTTCTACTAAAATACAAAAGAAATTAGCCAGGCATGGTGGTGTACACCTGTAGTTCCAGTTACTTGGGAGGCTAAGGCAGGAAAATTGCTTGAACCCAGGAAACCTAGGTTGCAGTGAGCCGAGATCACGTCACTGCAGTCCAGCCTGGGTGACAGAGCAAGACTCCGTCTCTACAAAAAACAAACAAACTTCTGGAAGATAACATAGGAGAAAATCTAGGTGACCTTGAGTATGATGATGATTTTTTAGATAGAATACCAAAGGCCCAAATATAAAAGGAATAATTGGTAACCTGGACTTCATTAAAATAAAAAAATAAAAAAAAACTTCTGCTGTGTGAAGGACTATGTCAAGATAATGAGATAACAAGCTACAGATTAGGAGATAATATTTGCAAAAGACATAGCTGATAAAAGATTGGGTATACAGTGGCTCATGCCTGTAATCCTAGCACTTTGGAAAAAACCACTTAAACTTCATATGGAACAAAAAAAGAGCTCGCATAGCCAAAATAATCGTAAGCAAAAAAAACAAAGCTGGAGGCAGCATGCTATTTGACTTCAAACTGTACTACAAAGGTACAGTAATCAAAACAGCATGGTACTGTTACCAAAACAGATATTTAGACCCATGGAGCACAACAGAGGCCTCAGAAATAACACCACACATCTACAACCATCTGACCTTTGACAAACCGGACAAAAACAAACAATGGGGAAAGGATTCCCTGTTTAATAAATGGTGTTGGGAAAACTGGCTAGCCATGTGCAGAAAGCTGAAACTGATCCCTTCCTTAAAACTTATACAAAAATTAACTCCAGAGGGATTAAAGATTTAAACATAAGACCTAATACCATAAACCCTAGAAGAAAACCTAGGCCATACCATTCAGGACATAGGCATAGGCAAGGACTTCATGACTGAAACACCAAAAGCAATGGCAACAAAAGCCAAAATAGATACATGTGATCTAATTAAACTTAAGTGCTTCTGCACAGCAAAAGAAACTATCATTTGAGTAAACTTGCAACCAACAGAATGTGAAAAAAAAATGTGCAATCTACCCATATGACTAAGGGCTAATATCCAGAATCTACAAAGAACTAAAACAAATATACAAGAAAAAAACAACCCCATCAAAAAGTGGGCTAAGGATATGAACAGATACTTTTCAAAAGAAGACATTTATGCAGCCAACAAACTTGAAAAAAAGCTAATTATCACTGGTTATTAGAGAAATGCACATCAAAACCACATTGAGATACCATCTTCATGCCAGTTAGAATGGCGATCATTAACAAATCAAGAGACAACAGATGCTGGAGAGGATGTTGAGAGATAGGCACGCTTTTACACTGTTGGTGGGAGTGTGAATTAGTTCAACCATTGTGGAAGACAGTGTGGCGATTCCTCAAGGATCTAGAACTAGAAATACCATTTGACCCAGCAATCCCATTACTGGGTATATACCCAAAGGATTATAAACCGATCTATTATAAAGACACATGCACATATATGTTCATTGCAGCACTATTTACAATAGCAAAGACTTGGAACCAACCCAAATGCCCATCAAAGATAGACTGGATAAAGAAAATATGGCACATATACACCATATTTTATGGAATACTATGCAGCCATAAAAAAGGATGAGTTCATGTCCTTTGCCGGGACATGGATGAAGCTGGAAACCATCATTCTCAGCAAACTGACACAAGAACAGAAAACCAAACACCACATGTTCTCACTTATAAGTAGGTGTTGAACAACGAGAACACACGGACACAGGGAGGGGAATATCATACACTGGGGTCTGTTGGGGTTTGAGG
>CAUYLG010033944.1:0-56651 GCA_963573385.1 Cacajao melanocephalus
GCTATCCCCATCAAGCTACCAATGACCTTCTTCACAGAACTGGAAAAAACCACCTTAAACTTCATATGGAACCAAAAGAGAGCCCACATAGCCAAGTCAATTCTAAGCAAAAAGAACAAAGCTGGAGGCATCACACTACCGGACTTCAAACTATACTACAAGGCTACAGTAATCAAAACAGGGTGGTACTGGTACCAAAAAAGAGATATAGACCAATGGAACAGAACAGAGGCCTCGGAGGCAACCCCACACATCTACAACCATCTGATCTTTGACAAACCTGACAAAAACAAGCAATGGGGAAAGGAGTCCCTGTTTAATAAATGGTGTTGGGAAAACTGGCTAGCCATGTGCAGAAAGGAGAAACTGGACCCCTTCCTGACACCTTAAACTAAAATTAACTCCAGATGGATTAAAGACTTAAACATAAGGCCTAACACCATAAAAACCCTAGAAGAAAACCTAGGCTAAACCATTCTGGACATAGGTGTAGGCAAGGACTTCATGACTAAAACACCAAAAGCATTGGCAACAAAAGCCAAAATAGACAAATGGGACCTAATCGAACTCCACAGCTTCTGCACAGCAAAAGAAACAGTTATTAGAGTGAATCGGCAACCAACAGAATGGGAAAAAATTTTTGCAGTCTACCCATCTGACAAAGGACTAATATCCAGAATCTAAAGAGAACTAAAACATATTTACAAGAAAAAAACAAACAAGCCCATTCAAAAGTAGGCGAAGGATATGAACAGATGCTTTACAAAAGAAGACATAAAGACATACATGAGGCCAACAAACATATGAAAAAATGCTCATCATCACTGGTCATTAGAGAAATGCAAATCAAAACTTCATTGAGATACCATCTCACTCCAGTTAGAATGGCAATCATTAAAAAATCTGGAGACAACAGATGCTGGAGAGGATGTGGAGAAATAGGAACACTTTTACACTGTTGGTGGGAGTGTAAACTAGTTCAGCCATTGTGGAAGACAGTGTGGCGATTCCTCAAGGACCTAGAAATAGACATTCCATTTGACCCGGCAATCCCATTACTGGGTATATATCCAAAGGATTATAACTCGTTCTACTATAAGGACACAGGCACACAAATGTTCATTGCAGCACTGTTTACAATAGCAAAGACCTAGAACCAACCCAAATGCCCATCGATGATAGACTGGACAGGGAAAATGTGGCACAGACACACCATGGAATACTATGCAGCCATAAGAAACGATGAGTTCGTGTCCTTTGTAGGGACATGGATGAACCTGGAAACCATAATTCTCAGTAAACTAATGCAAGAACAGAAAATCAAACACCGCATGTTCTCACTCATAGGTGGGTGTTGAACAATGAGAACACATGGACACAGGGAGGGGAGCATCACACACTGAGGTTTGTCGGGGGTAAAGAGGGGAGTGACAGCAGGGGGTGGGGAGTTGGGGAGAGATATCATGGGGAGAAATGCCAGATATAGGTGATGGGGAGGAAGGCAGCAAATCACACTGCCATGTGTGTACCTATGCAACAATCTTGCATGTTCTTCACATGTACCCCAAAACCTAAAATGCAATTTAAAAAAAAAGAATTCAGGAAGGATGTTGTATGGAAGGAGGGGTTTATATAAACTTTGTGGTAGATGTCAACTGTTTTAAGGGCTTGCATGATATGTGTTGTGGAGTGAAAAGGAAAAGGCATCTATACCATCTTTTTCAAAACCATTGTCTAGGTGTAAGCCCTATTATTTTGCCCCTGGAACGTGGCAGCTGGAAAACCAGTAGCACTAGCTATTTTAGTACTGTAGAGAAAGAAAGACCGAGGTTTGAATTCTGGCTTGTTCACTTCAAATTCCTAAAAGCAGGCTAATATCATACTTATGTTGTAGGGTGACTGTTAGGAGAATTACATAAACTCACATATGCAGAAAGCTTAGCATGAAATCTGATATACTGTAAATTTTCTATTCATGTTATTTATTTGTGTCTGAACTGTGACCAGAAAATGACTTATACTAATGGGCAGATTAATGTAAAAAAATAGAAAATTAACACCATTGAAGAGAGCAGAGATAATTTACTATATATTGCTCCAGGGTTATGATTTACTATTTGGAAGATGTGACTTGACAGGACATAGTTGGTGATATCCAGGTCAAAGAGGCACTAGAAATGCTTAAAAAACAAAATTTGATAAACCTATCACTGGACTCTAAGTGTAGAGTCCAAAGCTAACTGAGTTGGTAGCTACCACAGAATATTGCTGTTGCCTTAGTCCCCTTGAAAGATGAAAATAATGATGGAAAAGAGAAAAAATTCTTTTAGTTATACGAGAACATCAAAGTCCTCCGCTGTGCTATCAGTATAGTCTTTCCAGAAGGAATATTCTCAGTAAGTAGATGTCTGTCAGTGAGTGAAAGCTGTGTGTGTGTGTGCATGCGCATACATGTGCACATGAGCACATCTCCACATTTGGTATTGCAGGAGTCATTGGAACAGGAGCTAGCTAATAAACCAGGGATTAGTGAGCATATAGTGGAAACTGATTTTGGAAACTAGGAAGAATATCCCAAATGTCTGGTGAATATTCACATTCCATAATTCATTGGGTTTTGAGAGTTCAGTATTAGAATGTTGTGTATTCTCTTCTTTTTCCTAATATCCCCTCATTTCTTTCTGCATTTACATGCACTTTCCCTCCCTTTCTTTGAGTTTCAGGGGGAAAAAAATGTGCACCCTTTCCTATTCTCCAGGTCAGTTCTTCCTATCTCCATCAGGACCAGGAGCCTGCTCTTTAATCATTTCCTTTCTTACCTGTATTTTCAACATCTCTTGATATTCTGACTCTGTCATTGCAGCTTATATACATGCTCAAGCATCTCAATTTTTTTTTTTTAAATAAACTCCTATGTTCTTCTTTACCTACCTCCTATCACTGGCCTTTCTTTCTTCACCAAATCAATCCCAAAGTCATGTGTGCTTATATCTACATCCTCAACACCCATTCACTATTTAAAATTTTAGTTTAAATGTTTATCAAAATGTAAAATTTGCAAAAAAAAAAAACCCTAATTTTCAAGAGTCAAATAGTTCTCCAAGAGTATACTAGGAAAACAGCACTCTCAGGCCAAGCTTTACCTCTTCTTTAGCCCATGAGCAATACACTTTTATTTCCTTTACTTTCACATTCTTCATTTTGCTACATAGCATACTTCTTTATTTCACCATTGCAAGCAATGTATATTGATTACTTTTATTTTATGAAAGACATCTCTTAATAATATCCTCCTTCACACATATAGTTCCCAGAACTATCTTTCTCATATAGTTATATATTATTAATTTTGATGTCATATGACTACAACTTTTAAATGACATTCATGGTGGAATCACACAACTATGTTTTCTTTCCTGCAGACTCTTCTTATTTCTGGATCTAACATATTTTCTCTTCCTCTCATTTGCTTAGTTTTTTCTATGTACTTTTGTGTATCTGCCCTCTCAATGGTCTGAATCTCTCATTGTATTCAAACACTTCAGGGAGTTTGTTAGTTTTATCTTACAGAGATGTCTCCTGGAGCCTTCCAACTTGCTCCAGTTTAGACTGGTTATCACCCACAATTGGCAAACAGCTGTTATCCTGGGATCTCTCTTCACTACTCACAATTTCCTTTGCTTCACTATTGAGGTAGATTTGCTTCCTGTTACCACACCCTCATTTTGGCAGAATACCTCCCTTTCAGTAATTTCTGGTGAAAGGCTGCAAAAGGAGTGTATGTGTGTAAATATTTTGGCTCCTTGCATGTCTATCATTGGCATGTGCAGTCTATATCACCATGTACAGTCTATCACCAGAGTTAATTGTAACGTGATTGTGTATAGAATTCTCAGTTGAAGGACACTTTCCCACAGAATTTTGAATGTCATTGTTACAGTGTTGTTAAGAAATTCAGGTCAGCAAGATGGCAAAATAGGAGGTCCTCAGCTCATGTTCTCCCACTCAATTACTTGGAAGCCATTCATGGACAAATGTGCCATTGTGAGAACTTTGGGATTCAGGCGGGAGGTTGCAAAACCTAAGTTAAGCACAAAACCAAGGAGAGCCACTTTGAGATGGCTGGCCTGGACCACAGTGGCAGGCTTCCTGAGCATGGTCCTGGCTATAGATCAAAATGACACCATCTTATTATGGACTAGCTTCAACTGCTTATGGCCATGATACTAAATCTAGCTCCATCCACTAAGGAACCTGGAAGGAGCCACATCCATCTGTATTGGAAACCAGGTTTTTGTTTCATTTATCTTTTGTATCTTTTTTGTTTTAATTTCATTTAGTTATGCTCTGATCTTGGTTATTTCCTTTCTTCTGATAGGGTTGAGTTTGTTTTGTTCTTGTTTTCCTAGTTCCTTGAGGTGTGACCTTAGATTGTCTATCTGTGCTCTTCTAGACTGTTTAATAAAGGCATTTAAGGCTATGAATGTTCCTGTTAGCAGCACCTTTGCTGTATCCCAGAGATTTTGATAAGTTTTGTTACTATTATTCAGTTCAAAGAATTTTTTAATTTCCATCTTGATTTCATTGTTGACCCAATGATCATTCAGAAAGAGGCTATTTAATTTCCATATGTTTGCATGGTTTTAAAAGTTCCTTTTGGAGTTGATTTCCAATTTTATTCCACTGTGGTCTGAGCAACTACTTGATATAATTTCAATTTTCTTAAATTTATTAAGACTTGTTTTGTGGCCTATCATATGGTCTATCTTGGAGAAAGTGCCATGTGCTAATGAATAGAATGCATATTCTGCAGTTGTTGGGTAGAATGTTCTGTAAATATTAAGTCCACTCATTTCAGGGTATAGTCTAAATTCATTATTTTCTTTGTTGACTTTCTGTCTTATCTGTTTAGTACTGTCAGTAGAGTATTGAAGTTCCCCCACTATTATCGTGTTTCTGCTTATCTCATTTCTTAGGCCTAGTAGTAATTGTTTTATAAATTTGAGAGTTCCAGTGTCAGGTGCATATATATTAAGGAATGTGATATTTTCCTGTTTGATAAGGCCTTTTATCATTATATAATGTCCCTCTTTGTCTTTTTAAATTGCTATTGCTTTAAAGTTTGTTTTGTCTGATATAAGAATAGCTAATCCTGCTTGCTTTTGGTGTCTGTTTGCATGGAATGTCTTTTCCACCCCTTTACCTTAAGTTTTTGTGAGTCCTTATGTGTTAGGTGAGTCTCTTAAAGGCAGCAGATACTTGGTTGGTAAATTCTTATCCATTCTGCAATTCTGTATCTTTTAAGTAGAGCATTTAAGCCATTTACATTCCACATTAGTTAAACAACCAAAGCTAAGAATAATTGGTATTAGTATTGAGATGTGAAGTACTATTCCATTCATGCATATTATTTTTCACCTGTATAACTTTTTTTAATTGCATTTTTGTTTTCTAGGTTCTGTGAGATTTATTCTTTGAAGACATTTTGTTTTGATGTGTTCCCAGGATTTGTTTCAAGATTTAGAACTCCTTTTAGGAGTTCTTAAAGTGCTGGGTTGGTAGTGGCAAATTCTCTCAGCATTGTTTAAGGAAAGAAGACTGTATCTTTCCTTCATTTATGAAGCTTAATTTTACTGGACACAAAATTCTTGGCTGATAATTGTTTTGTTTAAAGAGACAGAAGATAGAGCCTGTATCCCTTCTAGATTGTCAGGTTTCTGCTGAGAAATCTGCTGTTAATCTGATAAGTTTTCCATTTAGGTTACCTGGTACTTTTGCCTCACAGCTCTTAAGTTTCTTTCCTTCATCTTAACTTTAGATAACTGAAGACAGTGTGCCTAGGTGATGATCTTATTGTGATGAATTTCTTGGGTGCCCTTGTATTTGGATGTCTAGGTTGCTAGCAAGGCCAGGGAAGTTTTCCTTGATTACTCCCCCAAATATATTTTCCAAACTTTTAGATTTCTCCTCTTCCTCAGGAATACAAATTATTATTAGGTTTGCTCATTTAACATAATCCCAAACCTTGTGGAGGCTTTGTTCATTTTTTAAAATTCTTTTTTCTTTGTATTTGTTAGATTAGGTTAATTCAAAAGACTTGTCTTCAAGCTCTCAAATTATTTCCTCTGCTTGTTCCATTCTATTGCTGAGACTTTCCAGTACATTTTTCATTTCTCTAAGTGTGTCCTTTATTTCCTGAAGTTGTGATTTTTTTTAACAAAATTTATGCTATTTCACTGAAGATTTATCTCCTCATGTCTTGTATCTTTTTTTAAAATTTCCTTAAATTGGCCTTCACCTTTCTCTGGTGCCTCCTTGATTGGCTTAATAATCAACCTTCTGAATTCCTTGTCAGGTAAATCAGAGATTTCTTCTTGGTTTGGATCCATTGCTGGTGAGCTAGTGTGATTATTGGAGGGTGTTAAAGAATTTTGTTTTGTCATATTACCAGAATTGTTTTTCTGGTTCCTTCTCATTTGGGTAGGCTGGGTCAGAGGGAAGATCTGGGGGGTCAAGGCTGCTATTCAGATTCTTTTGTCCCGTTGTTTTTCCCTTGATGTAGTATTCTTTCCCTTTTCCTAGAGATGTGGCTTCCTGAGAGCTGTACTGTGGTGATTGTTATTTCTCTTCTGGATCTGGCAATTCAGCAGGGCTACTAGGCTCTGGGCTGGTACTGGCTGTCTGCACGGAGTCCTATGATGTGAATCATCTTTAGGTCCCTC
The DNA here is from genome assembly GCA_963573385.1 of Cacajao melanocephalus. Lineage (NCBI taxonomy): Eukaryota > Metazoa > Chordata > Mammalia > Primates > Pitheciidae > Cacajao > Cacajao melanocephalus. The sequence goes on from CAUYLG010033944.1 coordinate 6,723, forward strand.
AGCCATGGATACCAGCATCTGCTCCAGTGGAGGTGGTAGAGGGGTGAAGTGGACTCTGTGAGGGTCCTTACTTTTGTTTTTTTTACACTATTTTTGTGCTGGTTATCCTCTTGCCAGGAGGTGGCGCTTTCAAGAGAGCTTCAGCTGTGGTGGAATAGGGCTGATCAGGTAGCGGGTGGGGCCCTAGAACTCCCAAGAGAATATGCCCTTTGTCTTCAGCTACCAGGGTGGGTAAGAAAGGACTATCAGGTGGGGGCAGTGCTAGGCTTGTCTGAGCTCAGACTCTCCTTGGGCAGGGCTTGCAGTGGCTGCTGTGGGAACGGGGGTGTGGTTCCCAGATCAATGAAGTTATGTTTCCCAGAGGATTATGGCTGCCTCTGTTGTGTCATAAAGGTTGTCATAGAAGTGGGGAAGAACTATCAGTTACAGGCCTTGCCCAGCTCCCACACAACCCAAAAGGCTGGTTTCAATTCCACTGTGCCCCCCACAACAGCACCAAGTTTGTTTCCAGGCAGTGGGTGAGCAAGGCTGAGAACTTGCCCCATGCCACCAGCCTACCATCTGAGAAAGCAAGCAGGACTTTTGCACTTCCTGGCCTGTTGAGTCTGAATACTGGGTTCATGCCCTCCCCTATGTTCTGGCCAGGAGATTTCATATTTGGTTGAAATTGCTACAAAGTTCAGCTGGAGGTTTCCTTCTCCTTGTGGTCTTTTTCCAGTTCCCTGGCAGCCCTCCCCAAGTACTCCTGTGAGACAAATCAGAAATGGCTTCACTGGGGACCCAAAGAGCCCACAGGGCTTTTCCCACTGCTTCCTCTACTCCTATATTTCACTCGGCTCTCTAAATTGACTCAGCTCCAGGTAAGATCAAATCATTCTGTGATCTATACCTTCAGGTTTCCCAGTGAGGGTGTGTGTTCCAGGTCGAATGATTCCATTTTTTTCACTGTCACAGCTTGGGCACTCATAGTATGTGGGCTGTCTCGCAGGTCCTGCAGGACCAATCCACTTCCTTCAGAGGGCCTGTGGGTTCTCTCAGCTTCCCTGATATATTTCTGCAGTAGTTCTGGAGCAAGTTCATGATGAGAATCCCCACACACTGCTCTGCCTGTCTGAGCAGGAGCTGCAAGCTAGTCCTGCTTCCTATCTGCCATCTTCTCTCTCCTGAATATATCAAAATGGACTAAACTGTTAAATGTAAGTCCTAAAACTGTAAAACACCAAGAATAAAAAATAAGGATAAGGCTTCTTGCCATTGTTCTGAGCAATGATGCTTTGTATGTGACAGCAAAAGCACAGGCAAGAAAAAAAAAAGTAAAATCAGATAAATGAAACTGCATCAGATTGAAAAGTTTCTGCACAGAAAAGGAAAAAATCAACCTGTGGAATGGGAGAAAATATTTGTAAACTGTACACCTAATGAGGTATAAATATCCAAAATATATGAAGAACTCAAATAACTCAAGAGCAAAAAATACATAATCTAATTAGAAAGTGGGCTGGGCATAGCAGCTCAGGCCTGTAATTCCAGCACTTGGGGAGGCCGAAGATATATAAATATTTATATATTTATATATAAATATATATATATATAATTTATATATAAATATATATATAATTTATATATATACCCAAGAATATATATATAAATAGCTGGGTGTGGTGTGGTGGCACATACTTGTAATCCCAGCTACACAGCAGGCTGAGGCAGGAGGATCCCTGGAGCCCAGGAGTTTGAGGCTGCAGTGAGCTATGATCACACTACTATACTCCAGCCTGGGCAACAGAGTGAGATCTTGTCTCAAAAAGAAATAATAATAAAATAAATGAAAGTGGGGAAAGAATCTGAAAAGACATTTCTCTAAAGAAGACATGCAAATGGCCAATAAGTATATGAAAATGTGATTGATATAGTTAATCAGGAAAACATATCAAAACCACAATGAGTTATCATCTTATTACTGTTAGAATGGCTATTACCAAAAGGACAAAAATCAGTTTTGGTGAAGGTGTGGAGAAAAGAGAACCCTTTTATACATTGGTAGAAATGAATAGTATAGCCGGTATAAAAAATAGTATGGATGTTCCTCAAAATTTAAAAATAGAATTATTGAGTGATTTAGTAATCCCACTTCTGGGCATACATCCAGAGGGAAAGAAATCAGTAAGTCAAAGAGTTTTCTGAACTTCCATGTTCATTGCAGCATTAGGCATAATAGGATATGGAAAGAACCTAAATGTCTGTTGCTGGATTAATGAATAAAGAAAATGTGGTATTATATCTATGGAACTTTATTTAGTGGAATATCATTCAGCCTTTAAAAAAGGAAATTCTATCATTTGAGATAGCATGGATGAACCTGGAGGATATTATGCTAAGTGAAATAAGCCAGACACAGAGAGACACTGCGTGATATTACTTATATGTGGAATCTTAAAAAGTTGAACCCATAAAAGCAGAGTAGAATTGTGGTTGCCAGGGACAGGTGGGTGAGCAGGTAAAATAGGGATATGTCAAAGGGTACAAAGATTTATTTATGCAGGATAAATAAATTCTGAAAATCTACTGTATAGCATGATGACTATAGTTAATAATACTGTATTTGCATACTTGAAATTCACTAAGAAAGTTGATCTGAAGTACTGTTACCACACATAAAAATTATAACTATGTGAAAAGGGAGATGTGTTAATTTGCTTGATTGTGGTAATCATTTGACAATGTATACATATATCAAAACATACATTGTACATCTTAAATACATACAATTTTTATTTGTTAAGCACACACTTCAATGAAGCTGAACAAAATCTAAAGCCACTCTAATTCCTGATCTCTTGTATGTGACTTTACTTACGTTTTATATATTCATCCACAGTGTTCTGAAACTTCTCAGGCTATGCCTTGAGGTGGGTACATTTTTATCTGTTGTTCTCAGCACTCAGTGTATGCTGTCAACGCAGGAAATGTTCTTGGATTTGTTCTTTAGTGCTTTCCTTTTCTCCATTTTCTCTATTTTTTCTGAACCTTCTATTATCTGAATGTTGGACTTCTTTGATTCTCTTATTTTCTCTCTCTCTCTCTCTTCCTCTCTCTCTCTCTCTCTGAAACAGGGTCTTATTCTGTGGTCTCACTCTGTGGCCCAGGCTGGAGCTGGTGCACTTCAGTTTTGACCTCCTGGACTCAAACGATCCTCTTGCTTCAGCCTCCAGTGTAGAAGTCGCTGGGGCTACAGGCATGCACCACCATGCCTGGCTAATTTTTTTTTTTTTTAATAATTTTGTAGAGACAGGGTCTTACTGTGTTGCTCAGTCTGGCCTTGAACTCTAAGTGGTGATCCCACTTTGGTGTCCCAAAGTGTTGGAATTAGAGGCATGAGCCACTACACGAATCCTCTTTTCTCTACTTTTTATCTCTTTTATTCTACTTTATAGGAGAGGTCCTCCATCAAACCCCTTTTCTGAGATTTTTATTTCTGCAAATATATTTTTATTTTTCCAAGAGCTCTTTGTTATTCTTTTGATTATTCCCTTTATTTACTTATAATACTCTGCTTCTATTTCAGATGTGCTAAACTTTACCTGTGACTATATTAATGGTAGTTTTTAGTGGGTTTCACCTCTCTGCCTAGATGAATATTTGCTGCATGTTTTGTTTTCTGCATTTCATGTTAGTTGTTTTCTTTAACTCTCTGGGGATCTGTAACTATCTGCTTACGTTTCAGATTGTAGTGATGTAAAGCTGATGGAAAGCTCTGTAAGAGTAGGGTGAGTTCTGGCTTGTGAACTGTGGGCTTGATTTTTGTGGTCAGATTTTGGCTATTTCAGCTGTTTTTTTTGGGAAATCCCAGATATCAGTATTTTTAGGTCTTTTTTCCTTAGGCTGATCAAAGTCACTGGGAAGATTCTTCTAGTCTCCAGTCTGGAAGATATAATTCTGGTACCAGATTTCTGGGACAGAGAAGGCTGGAGGTTTCAACATAGAGTATGAAAACTTCCTTTAAACCCCACTGAATTCCATATGGTACACAACCAAGGACTATGTCTTCCAGCGTAGTGTGTGTGTATATATATATATATACATATACACACACATATATATGTATATGCATATATATATATGTGTGCATATGTATATATATTTCATTTTCTTCCTACTCTAAATCTCCAGTTTTCCATAAAGTGCTAAAGACTGTCTGCTGGAGAAGAGAGACCATTTGGAGTCTGAGTAATTTTTAAATAAACTTTCAAATAATCTTTCTCTTTTTAATCCTGCCTTGCATCAAAATCCCACTGGCATCAACATCTGGTGCCACTATTTCCAGAATAGTTGGATGGGGGATCTAGGGTGCAAATTGATTGCTTAGCTTTCCTCATTGTTGGTTGAGAATACAACTTTCTTCACTTTGCTAAATCATCTGCCACCCATCTATCAGTTTTCCAGCTTCCCAAGATTGTTTTCCTCTCCTGTTTGCTTTGTCCATCACAGGATAATGGTTTTAAAAATTCCTTTACTGTTAGGTGGGTGGATACAGAAGAGAGCAAGGGTAAATGAATAGTTTCATTCTGCTACTTTTACCCAGCTATCCCCACTCACCTTTCAGGTAATTTTCCAACTGCGCTTTCATACTGCTGAAACCACTCTGGCAAGGAAACTGATGACTCAGGCCTCCACAGTACTTATCTTATTTATGGTATCTGAAACTGATCATTTCTATCTTCCTTGAAAACCATTCCCCTCCCTATGATTCATAACTCATGTGCTTTTGAATCACCTACTTCTCTTTCTTCCTGGTCTTGTTCAAGATCTTTCTTGGTCTATACTTTTATTGATGTACCCCAATGTTCTCTCTTCTCTTCTGACTTTCCTGCCTGCCTAGGGTAATTTGATTTGTTTTTAAGGCTTTAGCTACCACCTTGCTACTCAAGATTCATGAATCTTCATCAGTATTTAGACTTTTTGCTTGGGCTCCTCTGTTTGATATCCAACTTTCTTCTGGATGTTTTCACTTCAAATTCAACATGTCCATAATCAAGCTCATATTTCCTCTAAATCTGTTTGTTCATACTTTTTTCAACCTCAGTGAATGATATTGTATCTTCTATAACTTAAAATAGAAAGTTTATTATATGCCATCTTAAAATCAGTGGTCTTTGATAGCCCTATATCTGAGTTCTATAAACTATACTTCCTTCATGTTCTCTGTGTGTGAATGTGTGTGTGTGTGTGTGTGTGTGTGTGTGTTTTGTTCCTCTACCTCTTCAGTATTGCTGCCTTGGTTTAGGTCATTATGATCTCTTATCTGCCCTTTTCCCTTAGTTTCTTAATGATTATCCCAATGCAATTCTTAATGCAGATTCAATACAGATTCAATGATCTGTAGACTGCTATTATCTGAATATTGGATTTATTTGCTTCCCAATATTGAATTTATATCCCAATACAGATTCAATAATCTGTAGATTGCTTTAGATAGTATGGTCATGTGCATGATACTGATTCTTCTAATCTATGAGCATGGAATGTATTTCAATTTCTTTGTGTCATCTATAATTTCTTTCAGCAGTGTTTTACAGTTCTCATCGTAGTCTGTAATCTGTCATCCGTAATGCCATTACAGAAATAAAGACCATAGTTCAATTTATTGAAATAGCTTTTAGGGCAGAAGTGGTTTTTGGTTACATAGATCAATTGTATAGTAATAAAGTCTGAGATTTTATTGCATCTATCACCTGAGTAGTGTACATTGTATCCAACAGGTATATCTTTATTCCTTGCTCTCCTCCCACCCTCTCCCATTCTAAGTCTCCAAAGTTCATTATACCACTCTGTATGCCTTTGCATACCCATAGCTTAGCTCCCAGTTATTAGTGAGATCATACAGTATTTAGTTTTCCCTTCACTTAGAATAGTGGCCTCCAGCTCCATCGATTTGCTGCAAAAGACATTATTTTATTCTTTTTTGTGGCTGAGTAGTATTCTATGGTGTATATATACCACATTTTCTTAATCTACTAATCAGTGGATGGACACTTAAGTTGGTTCCACATTTTTGCAATTGTGAATTGTGTTGTGATAAGCATACCCATTCAGGTGTCTTTTTGATATAATGACTGTTTTTTTTCTTTTGGGAAATTACCCAGTAGAGGGACTGCTGCATTGAATAATAGATTTATTTTTAGTTCTTTAAGAAATCTCCATACTGTTTTCCACAGAGGTTGTACTAATTTACATTCCCACCAGCGGTGTATAAGTTTTCCTTTTCACCACATCCACTCCGAGAGAGAGAGAGAGAGAGAGAGAGAGAGAGAAAGATATATATATATATATATATATTTAGTTTTTAATAATGGCCATTTTGGATGAGGTAAGGTGGTATGACATTGTGGTTTTAATTTGCAATTCCTTGATGATAAGTGGTGTTGAGCATTTTTTCCTATAGTTGTTGACCTGTTTTGTGTCTTCTTTTGAGAAATATATGTATGTCATTTGCCCACTATTTGGTGGGATTACTTTTTTTTCCTTGCTGATTTGAGTTCTTTGTAGACTCTGGATATTAGCCTTTTGTCAGACGCATAGTTTGCAAACATTTTCTCCCACTTGGTAGGTTGTCTCTTTACTCTGGTGATTATTTGTTTTGACATGCAGAGAGGTTTTTTAGTTTAACTGGATCCCATGTATTTAGTTTTGTTTTTATTGCATTTGTTTTTGGGGTCTTAGTCATAAATTCCTTTCTGGCCAATGTCAAGAAGAGTTTTTTCCATGTTTTCTTCTAGAATTTTTATGTTTTCCCGTTATGGATTTAAGTATTTGATACACTTTGAGTTGATTTTTGTATACGGTGAGAGATGGGGTCTAGTGTCATTCTCATATATATGGCTATTCAGTTTTCCAAGAACCATTTATTGAATAGGATGTACTTTCCCCAATTTGTGTTTTTGTATGCTTTATTGAAGATCAGTTGGTTGTAGTATTTGGCTTTATTTCTGGGTTCTCTATTCTGTTCCATTGGTTTATGTATCTGCTTTTATACCAGTACCATGCTGTCTTGGTAATTGTAGTCTTGTAGTATAATTTAAAGTCAGGTAATGTGATACCTCTAGATGTTTGTTTGTTTGTTTGTTTTTGGTTTGGGATCACTTTGGTTATTTGAGCTATTGATTCCATATGCATTTGATGATTGTTTTTTCTAATTCTGTGAAAAAATGATGCTGGTATTTTGATTGGAAATGCTTTGAATTTGAAGACTGCTTTGAATAGTATAGTCATTTGCATAATATCGATTCTTCTAATCCATGAGCATGGGATGTATTTCCATTTGTTTGTGTCATCTATGATTTCTTTCATCAGTGTTTTATAATTCTCTTTGTATAGACCTTTCACCACCTTGATTAGTAAATTCATAGGTATTTTATTTTATTTTTTGCAGCTATTGAAAAAAGGATTGAGTTCTTGATTTGATTCTCAGCTTGGTCATTTTTGATGTATAGAAATGCTGCCTATTTAGGTACATTGATTTTGTAACCTGAGACATTGCTGAATTCATTTATCAAATCTAGAAGTCTTTTGGACAAGTCTTTAGGGTTTTCTAGATATATGAGAATATTATTGGCTAATGGAGATAGTTTGACGCCTTCTTTTGCAATTTGAATGCCTTTAATTTCTTTCTCTTGCCTGATTGTTCTGGCTAGGACTTCCAGTATTCTGTTGAACAGAAGTAAATGTAGGCATCCTTGTCTTGTTTTAGTTCTTAGGGGGAATGCTTTCAACTTTTTCCCATTCAGTATGATGTTGGCTTTATGTTTGTCATATGGAGTTTTTATTATTTTAAGACATGTTCTTTCTATACCTAGTTTGTTGAGGGTTTTTTATCATGAATGAATAGTGACTTTCACCAAATGCTTTTTTTGCATCTAGTGAGATGGTCGTATGGTTTGGTTTTTAATTCTGTTTTTGTGATATATTGCATTTATTGACTTGTGTATGTTAAAACATCTCTGCATCCCTGGGAAGAAACCTACTTGATTATAGCGTATTATCATTTTGATGTGCTGTTGGATTTGATGTACCAGTATTTTGCTGAGAATTTTTATATCTATGTTCATCAGGGAAATTGGTCTATAGCTTTCTTTTTTTGTTATGTCCTTCCCTGGTTTTGGTATCAGAATGACTGATTTGATAGAGTTACTTAGGGAGGATTCCTTTTTTCTTACTCTTTTGGAGTAATTTCAGTAGGATTGGTACCAATTCTCCCTTCAATATCTGGTAGAACTCAGCTGTGAATCCATCTGGCCCTGGGATTTTTTCGGTTGTTGTTGGCAACTTTTTTTATTATTACTGATTCAATCTCACTACCTGTTTTTGGTCTGCTCAGGATTTCCATATCTTGCTGGTTCAATCAAGGAGAGTTTTATGTTTCTAAGAATTTATCCATTTCCTCTAGATTTTCTAGTTTGTATACCTAGATGTGTTCATAGACTTGAATAAAATTTGTATTTTTTGTATTCCTGTGGTATTGGTTGTAACGTCTCCATTTTCATTTCTAGTTGAACTTATTTGAATTTTTTCTCTTTTCTTTGTTAATCTAACTAATGATCTATCTATTTTTCTTTATTTTATCAAAGAACCAACTTTTTGTCTCATTGATCTTTTGTACTTCTTGTTTCAAATTAATTTTGTTCTGCTCTGATCTTTGTTATTTCTTTTCTTCTGCTAGCTTTGGGTTTGGTTTGTTCTTGTTTCTCTAGTTCCTTGAGGCATAACATTAGGTTGTGAATTTGTGATCTTTTGAATTTTTTGATGTAGGTACTTAGCACTATAAACTTTCCTCTTAGCATTGCTTTGGCTATATCCCAGAGGTTTTGATAACTTGTGTCACATTATCATTTATTTAGAATGATTTTTCAATTTTCATCTTGATTTAACTGTTAACCCTAAAATCAATCAGGAGGAGATTGTTTAATTTCATTTATTTGTATCGTTTTGAGGGTTCCTTTTGGTATTGATTTCTAGTTTTATTCCACTGCGGTCTTAGAAGATACTTGATATGACTTCAATTTTTTAAAATGTATTGAGACTTGTTTTCTGTCCTAGTGTGTATGATCTGTCTCAGAGAATGTTCCATATGCAGATGAGAAGAAATTATGTTCTGCAGATCTGGGGTAGAATGTTCTGTAAATATTGATTAGGTCTGTTTGCCAGAGTTTAGTTTACCTCTAGTGTTTCTTTGTTGACTTTCTGTCTGGATAATCTGTCTCCTTCCAGAATTATTTTTCTGACTCCTTCTTACTTGGGTAGACAATTTCTAATTATTTCCGATTTTGTTTTTGATTTCACTGTAGCTTTTTCATGTTTTTTTTTTCCCCATTGAGAATTGACCTTAATGTTTATAATTTATTGTGGCCTAACTTGGCTCTTGGTGTTTGCAGGGGAAAAGACTCTGTCACAGAGTTCCTTGGTTATAGAGAGTCTTTGTATGATGCCTTTGTCAGATGCTGGTGACAGTAGCAATGTGCTAGGTGTGTGAGCAGGTTCACTGTCTCCCATGGGGTTGAATTGCAGAAATCTCTTGGTTCTTATCTTCTTCCCTAGTGATGTACATTTATTTATTTATTTATTATTTATGTATTTTCTCTCAGTATTTTACTTACTTGGTTGAACAGTTCAGGCTTCAGGCCAGCAGGGGAGATGTCCATGGGTAAAAACCAGTTGTGGCTAAAGCAGGTGGGTAAATGCAATACCCAGTGGTTGTCAGATGTCCCAGCTTTAACAGAAGTGGCTGGGGAGCTATCAGTGAAATGCACAGATGTCTTTTCATGGGAAAGGAAGGGCGCCACCTCAGCTCCCCTGCCAGACCAGCTAGAAAGTCATTCATCTCCCATTCATACTCCTGACCCAGCGTTCTAGGTATTCAGATCAGAAATATACCTTTTTCTTCTGCAAGAATGTTGATGCTCCATGTAGGGAGGGATCGTGACTCTATCTCTTGTGCAAGCCTGAACCTGGGGGGCATTCCTTCTGTGGAGATTCACTCACCCTGAAGTGTTACAGAAAGGCAGTCTATAGGTGCACCAGAGCCAGGACCCTGCAGTGTGGAGTGGTGGATGAAGGGGGAAGAAGTCTCTTTCTCTAAGGTCCTTCCGGAGCACCAGGGCTGCCTGACTTTTGAAGTAGAGCCACAGACTTCCCCTGTTAATCTCAGCACTGCATCTTTGCCTATATGAAAGACATTTCCATCAGATGGAAATTTCTGTTACTCAAAGCCTGCTATCTGAATTCTGTTGTCCCATGTGGCACCCCCTTAATGTGGTACACTCCCTCTTCCCCTAAGAGTGGGAATTCCTGAAAGCCAGACCATTGCGAATGCTGCTGCTCCTCTGGGTCTAGCCACTCAGTGTGTCTGCTCTACTTGAGTCTGGTGCCGGGGAATATCTACAAGGGAACCAGTAATATGACCTGTGCTCAACCCTCCTGGCAGTGGGTGCCAGCTTCATCTCTTCTGGGTGTGGCAGGAGAGTGACATAGACTGAGAGTCTTTGGTTATAAATAGTCTTCATGTGTTGGCTTTCTCCAATGCCAGTTGTAGTAATGAACTGGTCATGTTGACAGATTCATGTTGACTAGGACGTCCTAGTAAGCCAGGATGATGTACGCAATGATGATAGCCAAGGATATGCACAAGTTTTCTTCTTCCTGGATACTATGTTATTCTATCTGAAGACGCTGTGATGGACTGTGATGGACTGTGTTGGTTAGCCTCTAGCCAGGAGATGGCACTTGCAAAAGAGCAACAGCTATGGCAGTAGCAGTGGGACTAATGCTTGCCTTATGTTACCCAGGGGAGGTACTCTGGTTTCTCAAGCAATGGGTGAGGTGCCCAAAATTTCCATCTTTTGTGTTAAGCTACCAGGCTGGGTGGAGGTTCAAAGCCACTTACGGGCTGGGTCCAGCAAGTCTTTGCTCTGGCTCTCCACGTGTACAGCAAGCAGCAGCCCCATTGGGGATGGCAGGGCTGGGGTAATGTTCCAGGGAGGAGGGCAGCTACCTCTGCCGTACAGCAGAGTACTCAGAGACAGTAGGGAGTAGGAGGCAGCAGTAAGCCCCATCCAACTCCCACACACTTGGCACGGGAGGTGTCATAGCTGTAGTGTTCCACTAGCAACAGCTAGCTAGGTGGTTCCACACAGTTTGTGCTCGGAACTCGAAACCGAGCCATAAGCCATGAGCCTTTGCCAGGAAGACAGCAACTGGGGCTTCAGGCCACACCCCTCACAGTCGGCAGAGCTCCTGCGCTTGTTGCTGCAGCACACTTCCCGCCTGCCCCTTGGTTCTGGCAAAGGAGTTTGTCCTTCCTTGACATTCTCACCTGGGAGCTTCTCTCAACCCGTGACAGCCTGAGTCAGCTGGCCGACTTCTGGGAGGTCCCCTGTGATGTAGGATCAGAAATGGCTTCCCTCAGTCCCCACTGGAGACTGAGAGGCCACGCAAAGCACGTCCGGATGCCGCTCCTTCTCATCTAATCCCTACCGCTCACTGGATCAGCTCCCCTGCTGGGTAGGAGGAGGGCCTTCTCCATGGCCTGGATTGCCAGGTTCCCTGGTTGGAGTGTACATCCCAGAAGCACATTTCTCCCTCTCACATGTTGAAGACACAGTTTTCAGCCTGGCTCACAGTGTAGGCTGCAGCCTGCAGCTTCTTTCGAAGCAGCTGTGGTTTCTTCCAGTGTTCCTGTTAAGTTCCTGTGTTGCTTCTTGGGAAAAAAAAAAAGGCTGACAGTGTGAATCTCTATACTCTATTTTGTCTTTGCAAATGGGAGAGACGTACTAACAATGTCTCCCATCCACCATCTTGGGGGAAAACAACAACCAAACTATATTTCTTTTTAAAAAGCAAAATGGATCATGGTTTTCTCTAGCTTTAACATCGCTGTCAGCTTTTCATTCATCATAGATATAAACATTTTTAGTTTGGCCTGAGAGGTGTTCTGTGTTCTGTTGTGTTGCGGATTTCGGCGCGTTGGCCCACGTGGCTCTCTTTCTGGAAAGCGCCTGCTCCAACCTGTAGATCTACGTCAGTCCTCTTTTAAAATTCATCTTAGCTTTCTTATCCAGTTTCCCACCCTCACCCTTCACCCAGGGTAAAATTAAGGACTCTATTTTTTTTTTTTTTCTGAGACAGAGTCTTGCTCTGTGGCTAGGCTGGAGTGCAGTGGCGCAATCTCGGCTCACTGCAACCCCCGCCTCCTGGGTTCAAGGGATTCTTCCGCGTCAGCCTCCCGAGTAGCTGGGACTGCAGGCACGAGCCTCCACGCCTGGCTAATTTTTGTATTTTTGATAGAGACAGGGTTTCACCATGTTGGCCAGGATGGTCTTGATCTTTTGACCTCGTGATCCACCCACCTCGGCCTCCCAAAGTGCTGGGATTACAGGCCTGAGCCACTGCTCCCGACCTTAAGGACTCTATCTTTTGTGGGAGGGTAGTAAAGTCCAGAGATTGGAATACGACTCTGGAATACTTAGGCCTAAATTCTGGCTCTGACACGTAGGATATGTGGGATCTTGGATATGTTTCTTTAATATTTTTGTGCCTCAGATTCCTCATCTGTAAAATGGGTTTGTAATTAAACTTACCATATGGAACTATGAAGTTTAAAGGAAGCAATCATATAAGAAGCATTTATAAGAAGAAGTACAGGCATAAAAGCACTTACTGAACGTTATTCATTGTTCCTTTTACTACTTTGTTCTCTATAAACCTTTATTATAACTCCTCTGACACTTCTTACCCTCAGTTTTTTGCATATGTCTCTCCTTGTAGTATTTTAGTCTTTCTGAGGACAGGGATTATATAAGATTCACTTCTGTGTCCCCAGAGACTAGCCTTCTGTGTTGCATACAGGAACATGTTAGTATATATTTGTGGATGAATGAGTTTAGTACCAACAGTGGAAAGCATATGCACTATTCGTGTTATAGGGAAAATTTTGTGCTTCAGTGGAAAATTGAATTGGTTAGAACAATCTCTTCTAGGTTATCTGATTCTGATTTTATGGAGGCTCTATGCTTTCATTGACTTTGAGCTATTTTACAATGCTGTAAATTGTAGATAATTGATAGAAATGAATAATAATTCCTGTTTTGGACATTCAACTAGATTCAGCCCGGTAGAGATTCAACTGTCTTTTTTCTTTATTATGGAAGTAGCAAGAATTTTGCCTCCATTTCAACAATCTTGACCCACAAATTGTTTTTCTTTGACTTCTCCTTTGAATTGCTTGTAACCTCTTACTAACTCATTAATGACTTAAATAAAATATTTAATACAAACTCACTTGACATTTGTATGAAATTCATGATATTATCTTTATTTTTAAAATTATTTAACATTGCTCAACACTTATGGTGATTTTATACATTTCAAAATATTTTATATGACAAACTGTAAAGGTCACATTTAGATGTCATCTGTAACCATCCTTTCTATGAGACATCAAGGTTATCATTCAAAATTAATAAAACGCATTAGTCATTTAAGGCCAAGTTTGGGACTTTTTGTCTGATGGGAGGCTGCTTTCTAGGTCTTTGTGCTAAAAACTTGCACAACTTTTCTAACAACTCATCTCCTCCCATGAGGCAGACAACAAAGACAACAGTCTTTTAAGTATGTAGGGAATCATATGGGGTCCTTATGGAGCTCTGCGCGTATGGAATTGGAGATGTAGGAATAGTCTTAAGGATTATAGAAAGGAAGATTTGGCAGAATAATAAAGGAAAGAAAATGATATCTTGAACAGTTTTTCAATCTTTATCAAATTATAACCATTACAAAGGTCATTTAACCATAAAAAGTCCACCTTAATTGGATCCACTACCTTCTGGAAAATGACAAAGTATAAATGATAAAAAGCTACTAAAGGAAAGCAGGTAAATTCAGGACTGGCCACACAAAAAAAACTCAAATTTGGACCAACTGAAGAAAAGAATCAGTCTACGTTAGTGGCATTATTTATTTTTGGCAAACTTTGTCAAGAAGTGCAAATTTGCAAAGATCTTACTTGCCTTGCTTTAATGAGAAAACTCCAGTCATTTGTAATCAACACATTAATTGTATACAAATGTATATGTTTAAAGCTGCTCAGAACAACAGGTTTCCTTCATTAAATTAAACATTCTGCTTGCTTACATGTTGATTACATTTTTACTTGCTTCACAGAACAAATGTAAAATTCCTAATTATCAGCACATACATTAGTGAGGATGCTGAGTTTCTTAAGAGATTTTCTCTATGTTGTATGTAATTTTCTACCTATTTCCCTCTTCTTTAAAGATATAACTGCTGATGCTTATTATTTAAGTGTCTATTAGCATTTAAAAGATGGTTCCGTGATCTGTACGCTTTTAAAGGCTGGTTAAAAAGTATATAAGGTCAACAGCCATAGCAATAACAAGAACGATCACTTCCTGAGCATTTACAATGCATCAAAACTCTGCCAAACCCTTTATATGTAAACTCTCATAAGAAAATCCATTTTGCAGATGAAGTAAAATACTTTTGCTTTCCCTGATTAATTGTTCCCTCCCCCTCCCTGCCCCTCCACTCTTTTTGCATGACTGGCTTATTTTTCTTATCAAGTAAAACTATCTCCCAATAGGAGGCCTTCTAGACCATGCAATCTAAGTAGGTTCTTACAGTCATCAACTTTCCTGACACCTTGTGCTTTTCCTTCATGGCACTTATCTTAACTTATAAGTATAAATGGATTTGCTTGTTTATTTGCTTTCCATTTATGCCCTGCTAGACTGCAAAATCTACCAGGACTGAGATTGCTTTTGCTCTGTTGACTATTGTCTTATTAAGAATTTAAAAGATATTTGTTGAATAGACAAAATAACAAATTTCTCTGAGCTAGTAAAAAGCGAATACTTTAAAACTCAGAACTTTGTAAAGATAAAGCCCATGCTTTTGCCAAAGGCCTTTGGTTTGCATCTCTCTTTGGATAGGTAGTTGTCACCGTTGTTTTGCCCCTTCACTTCACAGTCTCTGTGATGGAGCCATCTTGTCTTCCTCGCAAGCTGAGCTGCCTTGCTTGTTAGTTTCTGGAAAAATGTTGTGAGCCCTTCATTCTTGAAAACATTGTGTTATTCTGATCTCAGTGGACACTGTTATCACACTGCTGCCTGTTAGCTTGATTGAAACCTGCCCTCCTCGTGGGAGGGCTGTGTTGTACAAGGTGGCTTAATGACAAGCGATACTTACATGAAAGCACTCAAAGGATGTCAAACAGTTAGCAAAGTTGAGGAAGGATTTTAGTTGAGAGAAAAGGGATAAAAAGAGGGATGTCGACAGGCCAGAATGCAGGTTTTGATTTTGCTTTTCTACTTTCAGATTAGGTTAAAATATTACAGCAGGTTTAATAAAAGGAAGCACTGGGTTGTGTCAAATACCAGGAAGGTCTAAAAAAAATCTTTATAAACTAAAAATTATTATAGTGATAAAAAAAATTTGCAGAGTTGAGAAACAGTTGTTTTATTGATAGAAGATGATTGTTTATTAAAATTTTACCATCTTCTCTCTCTACAAATTCCTGAGGAAAATGCAAAAATTACAATATTTATATATTCTTTCATTCACTTCATATTTGCTAGACATAGTCCTTGCTTAGTGTAAGAAACACAAAATTGAGATATAGGCCCTAGTTTTTTGCACACTAACAAAGAGAAAATGTAAACAGACAACTTTATAGAGAGTACTTAAATTGAGTTATGGAAAAAAGTGCTAGAAGAGTTTTGGAGAAGGAAGGGATTCTTTAAAAATGTTGCACGTGAGAGGTACCGTTTGACTTAATGCCTGAACAAATAGGTCTGACTGAATCAATGAAGTTGTTGATATGGGCATAGCATTTGAGACAGAGAGGCTGAAAGGAATGAAACATAGAGCTAGTTAAGAAAAAGGGCAAAATAGTTTGTATTGGTTGGTATGAATAATACATGTTGGGAAGTTTTAGAATTAAGATTATAAAGGTTAGTTGGGAGACTGATATTTAAAGTTCTTGATGCTCTGCTAAGGAGGTTATATTTTGTTTAGCTAATAGAGAACAATTACAGGTATTTTTGCTAAGTATAAGGAGCTTTTTAAAAATACAATACTTATTTTGGCAGTTCACCATGACCTGGAGAGATGAAAGATTATTTTGGAAGAAAATTCTCCACGGGTCTCTCACATTTCTACATATCCTCCGAGCAGAGGAGTTGACAGATGTTGTTCCAGACTACCTTTTCAAGAATGTTTATATAGCAAACAGTCTTGGAAGATAAAAATAGTGTCTGTCGTATAGGAGAAGAAAAGGCACCCCTTTAAAAGATTGGAGTTTTCTAAGCTCAGAGTCCTTCTGTGTGGTACAAATTTATTGCATACTCACCATCCACTTGGGCTTCTGGGCATCTCTCCATGGGACTTGGGGAACAAAGAGAATCCAGACAAACATGAAGCTTGTAAAGCTTGCTGTGCCATGAGTTATAAAGTCATTTGTGTCTTACCAGCGAGTCTCATGTCTTTTGAAAGCAACCATCAAACTATGGGGGATTAACTTGTTAGTCTGCAAGTAGGATAAAACGTTAGAGCCTTCACAGTTTTCAACAGACTGAAATCTTAAAGTTCAAGGAAGCAGTGATTGTAGAAATCCAATAAGGCACAGTAAAGTATTAGTGGTGTATACGAGGCTAAAGTTATTCTAGAAGTAACAACATGTGTCAGTAAATTGGGAAAATAAACTAGTAAAACAAAAAAACATAAATGATTTTTGGGCCTCCATTTCACATGGGATGATGTTTGTCTCAATAAAAACAAACCTGATTAAGAGAGTTAAAAAGACCAGCCACAGGAGTAGAAAATATTTGTAAAACACCTATCTGGCTAAGGACTAGCCTCCAAAATATACAAAGAACTCTTGAAACTGAGAAATAATAAAACAAACAATCCAATTAAAAACTGGCCAAAAGATCTGTAAAGACCTCACAAAAGAAGATATACAGATGGCAAGTAAACATATGAAAAGGTATTCAACATGATGGTTAGTAGGGAATTGCAAGTTAAAACAACAATGAAATACTACTACAATGGTTAAAAACTCTGACAATACCAAATGCTGATAAGGATGTGGATCATTAGGAACTCCTGCTTATTGCTGGTAAGAATGTGAAAAGGTACAACCACTTTGGAAAATAGTTTGATAGTTTCTTACAAAACTAAACATACTCTTAACATACAATCCAGCAATTGTGTTATTTGTTATTTACCTAAATGTGTTAAAAACTATGATTGTGTAAAAACCTTCACATAGCAACTTTATAGCAACTTTATTCATAGTGGCCAAAACTTGGAAACAACCAACATAGCCTTTAATATGGGACTGGATAAACAAACTACAGTACAATTTTTTTCTTTTGAAATGGAGTCTCGCTCTTACTGCCCATGCTGTAATGCAATCACATGATCTCAGCTCACCGCAACCTCTGCCTCCTAGGGTTCAAGCTATTCTCCTGCCTCAGCCTCCTGAGTAGCTGGGACTACAAGCGTGCACCACCACGCCCAGCTAATTTTTTGTAATTTTAGTAGAGGTGGGGTTTCTCCATCTTGGTCGGGCTAGTCTCAAACACCCAACCTCAAGTGATCCGCCCGCCTCGGCCTCCCAAAGTGGAGTGAGTACAGGCATGCCACTGCGCCTGGCCACTACAGTACATTTATACAATGAAATATTAATCAGCATTAAAAATAAACTGCTGAGCTACAAAAACACATGGAGGAAACTTAACGGCTGGAGGAAACTTAACGGCACATTACTAAGGGAAAGAAGGCAATCTGAAAAAGCTACACACTATATGATTCCAATCGTATGACATTTTGTAAAAGGCAATACTATGGGCCAGGCAGCTCATGCCTGTAACCTTGGCACTTTTGGAGCCTGAGGCGAGTGGATCACAAGGTCAGGAGGTTGAGACCAGCCTGGCCAACATGGTGAAATCCTGTCTCTACTAAAAATACAGAAATTAGCCAGGCGTGGTGGTGGTCACCTGTAGTCCCAGCTACTTGGGAGGGTGAGGCAGGAGAATCGTTTGAACTCGGGGAGGCGGAGGTTGCAGTGAGCCGAGATTGCACCATTGCACTCCAGCCTGGGTGACAGGGCAAGACTCTGTCTCAAAAAAAAAAAAAAAAAGCAATACTATGGAGACAAATAAAAAGATGAGTGGTTGCTGAAGGTGGAGGAGGTTGGGAGTGGAAGGAAGAGAGGGATGAATCAGTGGAGCATAGGGGATATTTAGGGCAATGAAACCTCTCTATATGATGCTGCAAGGTGGGTGTCTTACACAGCTGTCAGTATCCATAGAATGAAACACAAAGAATGAACTTTAAAGTAAACTTTATTTAGCTCTAATATATCAATATTAGCTCATTAATAATAACAAGTATACCATAGTAATTCAAGATGCTAATAACTGGGGAAACTGGTGGGAGGTCGGGGACAGAATATATGGGAACTCTCTTTCTGCCCAATTTTCCTGTAAACCTGCAACTGCTCTGAAAACTGAAGTCTATTAATTACAAAAAAAAAATAGTAAAGATAGATGGTGATGCTGGGTTATTTGGAGAAACAAATCAATCCAATTTGATAGCCTCGGGTTTGAAGTCCTGAGGCATAGGAAGATACCAGTATGGCACATAAATTAAACAGAGGAAAAAGTGACTCACTAGGAAGGACAACAAAACATTGGGCAAAACAGCATCAAAATTGGGAACAGTTACCTACCCCGGTGGGAATTGAGGGACCACCCACATTCAAAGTACTGCTTGTGTCTGGCTGTTATACCTCAGGAAAGACAGAAAAATGCTGGGGCTGAAATCCGGAGGATCTTTAAGAGGAACTAACCCTCTCCCTTTGCTGTTCACACTAGCTTCTAGCTTCAGCAGAACCGACTCTTTTTTTTCCAGATCTTTTTTCTTCTGGTTAATAGTCTAACATGTACCAAATTGGCCTTTTTACTCAGAAATATTTGAAATAAAAAAATCAAAGCATAAAACAAATAAAACCCCTGTCCTAGAACGGGTGCTCATAGAAGAGTGTTCTTGAATACGTATCTGCCTGCTTGTATCACACTATAATAATTATGCTCAATTTCCCCATCCTGAAAGTTCTCTGAAATGTTAGATTTGGCCACTGGTCACTGGCTTTCCCTTTATTTATTTAGGCTTTGCTTCCACCTGGCCAACATAGAGCTTCTGTCATGCTGTTTTCCATTTGATATGACCCATAGCAGACCTAAAACACCACGCCAGCCTCACTGCTGAGACCTGGTCAGTTATCTGTCTCTTTAGCTTTGGATCAAACCACTGCACTTTCAAAAATTTAATTTTCTTGATAATTAATACATTTGCATACTTCAAAATCAAAAGGAAATAAAAACATATACAATGAGAAGTCTTGTCTCCACCTAGTCCCCATCTATTCCTTCACCTTAAATTTTTTTGTCTGTGTATTTTTTAATCCATCCCTCTCAAGCATTTACCCTTTGAGTTATAAATAATCCAATAGCACTCTTTCAGTTACTTTAAAATGTACAATTATTGATGACGATAGTCTTCCTGTAGTGCTATCGAATAATAGGTCTTATTCATTCTTTCTGTTTTTTATTTACCCATTAACCATCCCCACCTCTCCCTGTAACCCCCCAATCCCCTTCCCAGCCTCTGGTAACCATTGTAACTATGTGTATATTTTTCTAAGTTTCCTGAGACTCTGGAGCATTGCAAAATATAGCTATTAAAATTATCATTATAGGTTTCCCTTGATTTCTCATGTAATACTTTTAATATTTGATTGCATTTATTAATTCAATTGATACATAATGTTCCTTACTACTATCTATTATGTAAGGTACAATTCCTAGTTACTATAGGTTTTGAGAGAGATTCATCTGAGAGCCTATAGAAAGTTATTATCCAAGAAACCTTTTATTTCTATTTTTCTATTATGTATTACAGTTAACTTAGTTGTGATCTGCATTCATGATTTCCTACAGGCTTTGATATAAGTAATGAAGAGTTTCATTCTACATGAATAATATTGTAATCTTAATTGTCCATATGGTAAGAAACTCTTCAGTTTATTTTATACGGACACAAATTTTCACATCCCTCTGAAATTCCCAGTGGACTGTGGAATTATATAAACTCATGTTTTCCTAGTTTCCATATGTCAAGTGCTTCCCTTCACAACAAAACTTGAAATAATTGTCTAAAATAAATAATTTCACTTTCATACCTCTCATTCCTTCTTCAGTCTTTTCCATTTGCGCTCTGTCTCCACTGTGTAACTAAAGATGGTCTTCTCTCAAAGACAGCAAGTAATCCCATGCTGCCAAAACCAGTGGGATTGGGAGTTCTCATCTTACTAGACTTCTCAGCAGCACTTGGAAGCTGCCCCACTCTCTCGGAGACACTTTCTTTTTCTGACTTCCTGGATACTACCCTGCTGGTTTTCCTCTTAACTGCTTTTCAGTGATATGTATTTATTCCCCCTTTCCTCAAATTTAAATATTGGTATGCTCCAGGGATAGGGTCAGGGTTCTGATGTTATCTATCCATGCCTTCTCCTTAGGTAATTTTATCTAGTACTTAGCTTCTAAATAACTTCTATATGGTAATGTGAAAGTGAACTAGATATGGCCTGAGAAGGACTCCGTACATACTTCTATACTTGAATCCTTGTGGATGAACTGCAACCTACTTAACAGTAGACAAGATTGAAAACCTAACTTAGGAGTATGTGCCTGTAACAATAACTGAATCTTGGCCAATTTAATCTCCCAGCATGCAGTGGTGATTATAGTTTGCCAGTCATTCTATTAGGGAGTAGGAATGCAATGGTGAACACAAACAGGGACTCTCTATTGTTATTTAAAAATGAATTCGTATATTTAGATAACTTGCTATTCAGTTATTCATTCAAGATATATTTATTAAGAGTTTACTGTATTCCAAGCCTTGAGGATATGGGAGTGAACAACACAAAAGGTGCCCATTTTGTGGACATCCAGAAATGAAGCTGGAAAGAAAACAACAGAAAAACAGATGTGAAATACAACAGGGAAGATGAACTATCTAGCTCTGCAGATGAAGAGGATTCAGTGGAGAAGGCAGAGGACATGGGAAGCCCCTGAGTTAGGAATACACTTGGCAAGTCCAAGGAGCAGCAAGGGGTCCATTCTGGCTGCAGCAGCATGAGTAAGGGAGAGAGTGGGCAAAATGAGGTTGATGAGGCAGCTAAGGGCCCATTTTGTGTGGATTTGGATTTTATTCTAATTGTGAAGGGAATCCATTAGAGGCTTGAAAACTAGGGAGTGACATAATCTTTTACTGAACAGAGAATTGCTTTATGAACTATTTCCTTCTCAGAAAGCTCCTTAGGGTATTGGCTGAGAATACCGTGATTCTTGAGAAACTTGAAATTTCTGGCTGATACTTCTCATGCATCAGGCTCTGTGCTGGTAGCAAGAAATTCTGGAATGTGTTCCCAGATTTGCACATTCCTTCTTGAGGGGTCTTGGCTAGGCCAGTCTTTCTGGCTTAACACTACTTCTTCACACTCATGTATTCAAGAAACCATGAAGAGTGAAGAGGAAAGAGAGCAGAGCACTTACAGGAATTCCCTGGCTCTCTGAAGCACCAAGTAGAAATATGATATAAATAAATTAGCATGCAGAAGGATTTTGGGTCCTTTCCATAATTAATAAAAACCCTCCAGACAAGTAAGGTCTCCTTCGGAATAGTTTCTGAAGGTTGAATGATTCATGTACATAAAATTAGAGATCAGTCTGACTCTGTGTAAAGCAAAACAATCTCTGGGCTTTGTTTGACCTAAAGGCACTTGAATGACCCTCAAGGGCAGCCAAATAAAAAAAGAAAAAAAAAATCTGACTATCTCACATGTTTGGCCTACGTAGGTGAGGCCATTTCTGAATCAACCAGGGTATTAATAAGTAAACAATTAATAGGAAAGCAAAGCAAGTATGCTTTAATGCCTGATTCTAAATGGAGAAAGAAACCAAAAGAGAATTCTAGGAGGAATGATGTATTCCATCCTTGAATTCTGGAAAGACTGCATTTGGATATTGTATTTTTAAAGACATGCACTTTTATCTGATATGATTAAAATTGGGGTGGTCCAATCATCTGGGACAACAGTGAGGAAAATGGAGTCAGGCCATTACTATCTCTTTTTGGGAACAATGGTTCAGGCATTCAGCCACAGGTTTCCTGGGATATCACTTTCTTTAAGGGATATCAGGTCTTAATAAGGGCAAATCAGGTCTTCCAAGTACTCAAGAAAAACCTAAAATATCTCTCTCTGTGGTTACAAAGAAATTTCTTAAAACATAAATCAAGTTATTTTCTACCTGAGCTTACTTGGGATACATTTTGTTGCTTCTCACAAAGGTGTGAAATGGAGGTTTGAGATTTCCTCATAAATGACCTTTCACAATGACTTCCTGTTATTTTATTTTTCCTTGGGAACCAGAATAGCCATACAATATATTCCCACTGTGTGAGGTTGAATAAATCTTTGTAATTTGGAATTAGTCACTTGTGAGATCCTAATCAGCATTTTGAGTAAAATGTCTATGTTTATTCTGACCAGTCATGGGATAAGGCTGTGTTAAATTCAGTGTAACATTTTGTTGGCTCCTGCAGTTTGAGAAGCTGGTGTCCCATACAAGAGTTTAATATTGCCAGCCTATTCTATTTTTTTTTTTCTTTTTTTTCTTCTGCATTGGTGGCCTCCACTCATTTTTGTACCTCTTAATCACTGTTAACTTAGAACCTAATCATGTTCAGTAGTTAATGTGTACCTTGTGAATTTAGCAAACAAAGGACCGATTCAGAGAGAACCCAGAGAAAATCGGGCTGGCATTTAAACTTTAAACTCAAAATGCAAACGACCAGGCAAATAATTCGGCACAAAAATGGGCTGTTCAATGATCCTGACCTGGTGATTACAAAGCCCTGCTTTGTATTCTTTATTTTCTTGTTGAGTATTGTAGCCTGTGCACTGGCACAAGTCCTCATTTAGAGAGAAGAAAAATAAGATCAACCTCTGGCAAGTCAACTAGTAAAATCTATAAGAATGAACCAAGTGATCAATCTTATATAAGTGAAGTATTTTACAAGTATCTAAACTGCAATTAAAATGTGACCTTGGAAGCAGAACTGAATTGTATTTACAGTCTGGTAAATGAAAACCTAGTCAATTATCATGGCCCCTTGTCTGGAGATAGATGTGACCACAGAGGGTGCAGGGGCTGAATGGAGTGCAGAGAAGGCAACCTCAAGAAGAAAGAATTTGGTGGTATATCACAGCAATGTTAGGGAGAGGATGCTAAGACCACTGAACACTTCTGGAAGGTATCGCTGTTGGATCCCTGGGATGGTTCTAGACTTGTCAGCATATCAAATCTTGGCAATACCGATTCCTTTACCAAATGTATCCCCCAAGACACCATCTGTGTATGCTCTGGCTTCAGTGCTGCTGCTTCTTTTTTTTTTTTTTTTTTTTTCCAGGGAGAGAGTTTTCTGATCAGCTACTGTCTTATGCTGGATGGTTAGTATGATGAGTATATTTCTCATGATAAACTAGGAGATTGACATTCTGGCTTCTGTAAGAGCATTTAAAGTGAATCTTTCCCAAGAAGGAGATCACCCTTGGAAAGGCTGGCAAAGCAGAGCTTCAGGGCTACCAAGCCAAGGATCTGACCCTGGTTCCCACCCAGCAGCTGGCTTCTTTCTCTACTTGCTGAACGAGTAAAAGGAGTTTAACTGTCATAGTGAGGCCTAATAAGAATCCACAGCATCTCTAATCTGCCATGATGATAAATTGCACTTTTAATCACTGTGCCATTTTGCTTCAATTTTCTTTATACACACATATTTTGGTGATCTAAAGTCTGTTTCTTTCATACACATTTCCATATTTTTCCTTATGTGTCCTATATGATAAATTTGTATCCAGGTGCAAATCATTCATATTTTAGAATAAAAATGTCTATAAAAGAGGAAGAATATTGAATACTGGGTATCCATTCTATAAACACTGTATTGCTACTTCACAATGGCAATTAGAACCCCTACTTTGGTTCTGAGCTGGAATTAATATTCTTAAGTAGAGATAGTTGCTTTAAAATGTTCTGCAAAGAGAGGAGAGGCAAGCTTCCCATACCGGATGCTTCTTATCTGGTGCATTCCCAGTGGGAATACAAAAAGGTTTTTATGAGCCAGGCTCCATAAGCACACAGGGTAGGAAACAGAGCATTGGGATCACATGAAAGCAGAAGAACAATGTTGGTCTCAGGAAGGCTGGAATGAGACTAGAGCATAAGAGCCGAGGCTCTGCTCCTATAAAAGAGACCATAACACTTCTAAGTGAGAACTCCAACTTTCCAAAAATAAGAAAAAAGGTTTTTCAAAATAAGACATGCTAAAAGCACCAGAATCTTCCCTTCACTCAAATTGTTCAGAGTGTATGATCTCATGTCTTTACATATCCAGCCCTCAGTACAGTCATAAGGAAGATAAATCTCAACATTATGGTTTTTTTTGCTGCTATTAGCCTTTGAGAACATGAATTGATTATTAACAATGTCACGAAAAAATGAATAGTATAGAGGGACAGTGATAATGGGAGAATATAAAATACAAGAGAAAAAATAATCTTTTTTCAACACATGAATTGCTTTTTTACTGTCTACTCCATGGACAAATACATTGGGTAACAAGATGTTGGAAACAAAAATGCAAAGAAGTTATCTTTTCACCATGGTGTAAGGTCCAGGAGGGCAGGGATTTTTATCTTGTTTCATAAACTGCTGTGTCTCCAGCACTTAGTATTGTGCCTGGAATATGGTAAGGATTCAATACATCCATTGAATAAAGTTTTGAATATTATCTTAGGGAAGAGAAGATGACATCAGGATGAAAATTTGAGCTATCTATCTATGCTTGATTTCTGGTTCAAGTCCCAAATGTAGGCCTGGTTTGCTTGATGACTTAGAGAAAATGCCATATTTTCTGTAGGGTATTTGATGGTTCTACTCATGTGCTTTCCTCCACCCTGAGCATAAGGAATCTCTCTCTCTCTCTCTCTCTCTCTCTCTCTCTCTCTCTCTCTCTCTCTCTTTTCCCTACCAGGGTTCCCATACTGCTATTAAAATCTAGTTCACTGATGACTGCCTCATGGAGACTTTCCACAATTAATCAAATTGGAATTACTATTCTGCCTTACTCTGTGCATTTGCTGCAAGTAATAATTGGCGTGATGGCAACATTAGAAAAACTTTATCTAAATTGACTTAGACGTTCCTCCTATTCTTTCCCTTGATTGTCGTTTCTTCTTATAATATCCCACTCTCCATTTCTTTCCTTACTGGCCTCTTTCACAGGGTTCAAGATTTATTACTCACAATCTCCAACCTCTACAACCTCCCACCACTGTTAACGTATCTGTTATATGAAAATTATTCAATATCTAAGGCAGTAAATGACTTATTCTCATTCTACAGAACTCAAGAGGTAGTTGACACCAGTAGATAGAATACTGATCTGATAATTCTGTAACCTTGTTTCTAGAAGGACATCTGTCACTAACCAGTTTTATAAACTTGGGCTACTCAATCTGCCTGCACTGCTCTTTTCTCAGGTGTAAGAGTGAGAGTTTGTCTAGAACAGTGCTTCTATAAGTATGTATGTACATTCTGTAGCACCAGTCCTGAATATGTCATTCAAAAATTTGTTCTGAGATTATATTCATTTCAGAATTGCTATATGTCACCTCCTTAAATATTAGAAAGTTAAAGGCTCTGACAAGCCCTGAAATTAATAAACTGTTTTTCTTTACCTAATACTTATTTTTTCTTAAAGGCAGAGGTAGCATATTGGTAGTTCCTTAGAGAACCTTATGAGGAAATCACTAGTTGAGCTTTCTGGGAAGGTTAGCTGCCATTGTAAATCTCTGTAGCTCCAATGCCAGCTACTGTAGGTACAGAGGTGAACAAGGTAAGATTTCTGCTTTTCAGGCATATATGATCAAATGTGGGAGAGAGACAAATAAATGTGATATAGTGGCAATTGTAGATTAAAGATCTGTTCAAATAATAATGGGCTTGAGGACTGAGAAGCTAGTAAATCTGCCCAGAGTAGGGGCAGAGGATGAGGAAGGGAAGGCTCCACAGGGGTGTTGCAATAGAGAAGGAGGGAAAGGATGTTCCAGGCAGAAGGAACAAGGCATAAAATCCGAAGATGTGTTCTAGGCCTGGGAAATAATTCTGTGATTATGGAACCTAGAAGTGGAGCCTGCCTAGGAAGAAAGGGGAGGGACAAAGTACTGGGAAGTGGATGGAGAACTTGTTTGCCACGTGCTGTAAGCGCTACTTTAAGGAATCTGAAATTTATCCTATAGGTAAAAGGAAAATATCCTTAGATTGGTTTTTCATCAGGGGAATTGCCTAGTCAATAAGGGTTTCTCATAAAGAGTTTTAAAGTGCTAAGGCAGAGAGGAGCTGGGAGAGACTGGCAGGGAAATTAATTATGCTTCTATTGACACAGCTCAAGTAGGAAACGATAAAGGGCTGAATAATGACAGTGAAAAAGGATGAGATGGAGGAAATAGTTTTGACAGAAATTTAGGAGCTATATAGACCATTAAGAGTGATTAGATAGAAAGGAAGAATATAAAATACCTCTACAAATTCAGGTTGGGAGAGTGTTGTGTGATTATAACATTAATAGGAATAGGAATTTCCAGAAGTGAACTGTTTTACATAGGTTTTGAATTGGACTGGGGGTTCTATTACACAGAGTCAATCTCCTGTAAACACATACCCATTGACTTTTGTGTTACAGAGTTCAAGAGTGATTTAACTAAAGACTATACAGGATTCCTTTTAAGGACGTTCAGCATCCACCAAAAGATCTATTTCAAACTAAAATTGGGTGGTATTCAATACATTCTTGTCAACAAAGCAGCATTTAAATCTGTAATTTTTAAAAACATTTTAGCCTCTAAATGATAATCATTTCTGGGACTATAAATTTATTTTGGTTTTCATTCAATGTGAAATTCTTTCTTCTTTCAGCCATGGATTATTCTTTATACAATAATATCTCAATAGAATTTTGTGAAACTATTTCCATTTTCTAGTAGGAAACAAAATAGAACACAAACAATTTTAGTGTTGATTTCTATATTAAGCCATTATTTTTGGAATTAATCCCAAATCTGGCCTTTGTCTTCAACAGTAAATATTATTGTTGATAATGCATTAAAATATATTGTATTTGTAGTCAGGGAGTGGGATTGTTTCAAAAACATTGTATACCAGTGAAAATTAGAAATAATATTTTTCTTCTGTAAAGAGTTCATGCTCGCTTATTGTGTGAAACTTAGCAAAGATTTTAAGGAATAATTTTCTCAACAACCTTTTAAAGTAGAGGGTTCTTTTATTTAGGGGGAGAAGAACTCCGTTTGAGAGGCAGGATGTGGAAACTAACATGACCCAGGTTGTTTACACAAAGCAGTCCACACCTCCCTGATTATGTCAGAGAATTTTGCCTTTACCTGAGACAGCTACCTTCTATTAGCACTAGAAACAAATAGTGAAATCTATGGTCGCTGATCCATGACCACCTTCCCATTTTGAATTTTTTGTCCAAGAGGACCTGGAATCCAGAAACTGAGTGGGTGGCTAGATGTAATATCAGAGGAAAGAAAGTACAGCGTCCACCTTAAAAACAAACCAAGCTATCGAATGACCGCACATTATAAAATGAACATAATAGGGGCAGGCAGTGCCAGTTTATGATTTATTTCCTTTTACATCATAAAGAAATAAAGATAAAAAGGAAATGGTCTTATCATGATAGTCGAGGCTGCCTCTCCCTCTACAATTTCTGAAACTGTGATGCATTTAAGGCAGCTCTGAAATTGTTTTGAAATTAATTTAGATGTTTTGGAGGGCAGATACATGTAATGGTTGTTTTACTATTTTGGGTTTACTATTCTGGTTGCTATTCTGGAAAAATGGTTGCTATGTCTAAACCTTGATATTTTGCAGATTTCTAAATGCATGTTATTGCATTTGGAAGAAATTTTGTAGTATTGAGAAAATGCAATGCAAAAATGAGTAGAGATACGGTGTCCAGTTAGAACAAAACAGCCTTATTTCCCCACAGTCGAAATAGAGGGCAGGGAAGTCAGGCAGTGGTTTCTGAAAGCCAGCAACCTACTAGCACTGTGCCATTCTCTCGCCTGATCCGGTGCCACTTCCTTCACTTGATATCTGTTTACTTTAGAGGAGGCAGTTTTTGAGAAAGGATCATAAATATCCTGGCCCAGTGCCCCAGGAGCCATGACAAGCAAAGGAACATACTCGCCTGGAGATAGCCTTTGCGGTATTTAAATGTGTGGGTTAATTTTTTATCCACTTTAATAACTGTTTTATTCCTCCTTCTACTTCTTTGCTTTCTCCTTCTGCTCTGAAGCCGTGAGCACAGAAATTGCTGCAGGCAAGTTGCTCCAGAGCATATTGCAGGATAAACCTGTAACAAATAGTTAAATTCACGGCATCTGGAGTCCTAATCCTTTTCCGAAATGGCAGGTGTGAGTGGCTGTATAAAATATTCTATGTTTATCTTCAACTTCCTGTTCTGGGTAAGTGTTTTCCTTTTAATTATCAATTTTATGCAAGAAAGGGGATCTTGATATAAATATCGTAAACAAGAACAGACTGTACACTAGAGAAATAAGAGAAGGGGAAAATGTATTTTCCATGTACTTGTTTGGATTTGTTTGTTCTTTCTTTGGTTATTTCAGTAATTGAAAATGAGCCAATGACTCAAAAAAGCGCACTTCAGAATCTGTGAGGATAAACATTTCATAAATGTTTTGATATTGCTGCAAAAACAATCACAAAGGAAAAAATACCCCTTAATTAAAGGACAATTATCCTTAGTTGTATATCAAGCAGGCGTCCCTAACTTAAGGACTCTACTGAAAACATGGTCCGATTCCATCCTGAGCCCAACTGATTCCCTCCCTTCACCTCTGGGTTTGAACAGGTGAATTGCAAGGTGTGGGATGATAAAGATCATTTTCAGAGCCTCAAAGAAAAAGCAAATGGGTCATGAAAAACTTGAAGGGGAAATGATAAAATTCCTAAATCTTAAGAAGATCAGACTAAGACAGTGGATATATATGTATGTATTGGCATTTTAAAGTTAGTATTTTGATGTGTCAACACCCCACCTTTTAATTGACAGGGCTTATATTTTA
The DNA here is from genome assembly GCA_963573385.1 of Cacajao melanocephalus. NCBI lineage: Eukaryota > Metazoa > Chordata > Mammalia > Primates > Pitheciidae > Cacajao > Cacajao melanocephalus. Next base: position 36,094 of record CAUYLG010033944.1, read on the forward strand.
GCAATTTGTTATGTTTCTTTTGAAAGTCCATTGACATAGACATAACCAACACATTAATAAGTGGCATCTATCAATGGAAAATGGAAAAACAAGGTGTGAAAAGAGCAGGCTGGGATGTAGGGAAATTGACCTTATCATTTTTAGCATACATGGTACAATTAAAGATTGTTTAAACATCAATCAGTGGAAATAGCCTGAAGTATTTAAGTGAAAAAAAATATTTTGTAGTACTGAATTAAAAACTACCTTATCCACTTCAAGGATGAAAGAACTCTGGTTTTGTTTTTGTACCTGGTTTTCTCTAGTAAACAGACATCTCATATCTATGTGTTGCTATACTTCTGTTCTATTAAAATAATGATGAACTTAATTAAACATAACTACTTGAATACAGCTTTGTTGTACAGACTGACTTTCCATTTAATAATCAGTAGTGCTAAAGAGTACAGATAGATATATTGGTGAATTTTAAATAAGCAAGTAAATATTTTAAAAAGTAAAATAAAGGTTTGTACTTTGTACTTTACTTTTAATGGGCTGCTTTTGCAAATATTAAATGTAGCTCATGCTACATATATGCCAGTTTTTTAGTTATTTCTGATACATTTCTTCCCTTGAGATACTTAAATTGATTAAACATTGGGCGTAGGATATATTAAAAAAAAAAAGAAAGGCCTGTATTCTTTGGTTTGGTTTTGTTTCTAGCTTTTTTTTTAATGGAGAACTTTGAATATTCACAAAAGAAGACGGAATAGGTAATCAACTCCATTGGCAGCCCCAGTGGCCGCAGAAAGATGGCCAATCTTTCTCCATTTATATTCTATTCACTTCCCCCACCCTATATTATTTTGAAGCACATCTCAGATATATAATTTTGTCTGTATCTTAGTATATATCTCTGAAAGGTAATAATTTTTTATAAAATGTAATCACAGCCAGGCGCAGTAGTTCATGCCTGTAATCCCAGCACTTTGGGAGGCCGAGGAGGGTGGATCATGAGGTCAAGAGTTCGAGACCAGCCTGGCCAACATAGTGAAACCCTGCCTCTACTGAAAATACAAAAAATTAGCTGGGCATGGTGGCACACGCCTGTAGTCCCAGCTACTCAGGAGGCTGAGCCAGGAGAATTTCTTGAACCCAGCAGGCGTAGGTTGCAGTAAACCAAGATCGCGCCATTGCACTCCAGCCTGGGCGACAGAGCAAGACTCCATCTCAAAACAAAACAAAGAAATAAACAAAATATAACCACAATATCATTATTACACTTTAAAAACTTAATAAGAATTTTTAAATCAATTGTCAAATATTCATCCAGGGTTCAAATTTCCAGTTACTTCATAAATGTTCCTGTTAGAATCAGGATCTAAATAAGGTTCACACTTTGTGGTTGGTTAATGCATGTTTCATGTCAATTTTAATCTGTTGATTCTCCCCCAATCAACATGTCTTTTTCTCCCTACTGAAATGTTATGCACTGGTATGTGTTATTTATCACATTGCCCACAGTCTGGATATTGCTGTTTGCATCCCTGTGGTGCAGCCTGACAAAATGGTCCTTTTTTTGTCACGGCAATCATAAGTTATTTTGTATTCTTTCATCAGGAGGCATTGGATGCCTGATTGTGTCCCTCCTTTGTGATGTTCGTAGCCATGGATGGTCAAGTGCCAAAATCCATCATTAGTTCATTAAGAGGTTCAAAGTGACGATATTCTAGTTTCATCAATTTTTCTTTATTTATTAGCTGAACACTTTCTATAAGGAGAAATTTCTCATTTACTGTTTCATTTCCTGGGTATCCCCTTTTTAATTTTTTTTAAGTGGCAAAAAATACTTCTTTCTTACTCTTTACTTACTATATTGCAAGTGATGTTACTAGTGTTTTCCAATAGTGATAAGCTAATATTTCTTTAAGTATCCTTATGAAATGATAGATCAACTCCATTATAATGTTTACCCTTATTAATGTGCAATTTGTTCCATCTCTGGCCAGCAAGAGCTTCTTCAAGATGACTCAAGTTCTTTTGAAATGATCATAACTTGATAACCTTTATAGTATTTGGTTTGACATGTTCCAGATCACTTGCCTATTTTCTGTTCAGACCTGGAATCAGCTATTTCTCCAAGAAGTTCTGATATCTGTCTTTAAAGAACTGTAGTCATTGTTTTCCTTATATAATTTGGAATATATATGGCACATTTAAACAAACCAAAATATTAATATGCTAATAAATGTGTGGCTCCCACTTTATTAAAGATGTTTCAAAGCACCCAAACCAGTAGCAGTCTTCAAATTATGAAACAGTTAAGATATATCTTTGTGGTATTAAAACATCCTGGAAAGTACTAATAGCTATTGTGAAGATATCAGAGGTCATTATTTCATTAAACAGCTAATCAGAAATTTGGAATAGATCTGAATTATCAAAATAACAAAGACAGTCTAGAAAGGGGTAGGTTATAGATTCAGGATTATTTACCTACCTACCTTGTTAGGGTTTAAGTTAGATTATAGAGGTCTATACAATACCACACCCAGATATTACCATTGCTTTCCTGGGGAGCTCTGATTATTATCATTATTATTGTTATTGGGATGGAGTCTCACTCTGTTCCCCAGGCTAGAGCGCAGTGGCACAATCTAAGCTCACTGCAGCCTCCACCTCCTGGGTTCTAGTGATTTTCCTGCCTCAGCCTCTTAAGTAGCTGGGATTATAGGCATGCACCACCACACCCAGCTAATTTTTTTGTATTTTTAGTAGAGATAAGGTTTCATCATGTTGTCCAGACTGGTCTTGAATTCCTGACCTCAGGTGATCCTCCCACCTTGGCCTCTCAAAGTGCCAGATTACAGGCATGAGCCACCTCACCAGGCAGGAGCTCTTATCATTTTATGGTTATATTATTTGTTTGTTTCTTTGATAATAGAGACAAGCCTTTATGATGCTGTAGGTTTCAGTTAGACCTTTGTAATGTCCCTTGGCTATTCCTACCACCAGCATATGTGGTGGCATTTACAGTCTCTACATAAGAGATTTTGAAATGGAATCTTTCAGTGAGAGCAACAGTTACAAAAACCAGAGATAACTTCTTAGCCAACAGGTGACATCAATATTTCAAATTAAAATATAGGCAGCAGGAGTCATCTCTGAGGTTAGGGAAGGTTCCTATTTTTACTCTCCCTTCTACGTCCAGCTCAGAGCTCTCAGCTGGAGTTTTACCATCCTTCATAGGAAGTTAGCAATTTGTCACATTCCTAATGTTTACTTAAGTAAAAATTTTAATGACCCCACTGATGTGCTTTTCTTGTAGATGCCCAAGGCCTTTTGTTTTCAAATGCATTCTTCCAGGTATAACTTGCAAAACTGAGCCTTTGCAAAGTAGAGCCAGATGTTGAAATATCTCTTAGATATGCATGTGGTCATTTAATCTAAACAGACCAGGTTCTTTTCAGGGACAGCTTGAAATATACCACATAAGCATATGGTGATTTCCATTTGTTAGAATTACTAATTGAAGAAAAACATGTAAAAGTGAAAGTTATTCCTGATCACTAATGCTAGAGTTTGTTGCAAGTTAAAAGTGCTGCAGATAATAGGTAAATTACAGGTACAAAACCTATTTCCCTGAGTCTTGTTTAAAAATAGATGAAATGCCCCAATTTTTTAATGCTCCTCTCAGTTAGTTCAAGCCTGGGATATTGTAGAGGCTTATGGTGCCTTAGGGGTCTGAGTAAGTATGAAACATGGGGCCTCTGGCTGGTGGATGCAGTAGAATAATGACCAGAGACAGAGAGCTACGGAAAGTCCAGCTCTTAATGAGGGAAAGCAGAATGAGATACATTATCAATCCCAAATGAGTCATAGGGAGGAGCCAAATTGTAAAGCTGAATGTATTAGTAACTAAAGGAAGCCAATGCTTGAGGACGTTTGAAGAGAGCAGAAAGAAGTTGGAACTTGGAGAGAGTCCAGGATCCAGAGTTTCAGTATTCATCATTGTATTTTATGTGATATTCAGGCCTTGAGACTGGATGTGCTGAGAGCAATTAAAAGATTGGAGGCAAAGCAGACATAACCCTGAGATAGTGGTACACTAAAAAGAATAGGACACAATTATATTTTATTGTGTCCATTGATGGAATCTTTCAAGGTGATGAACTAAGAATGGCTGAAATGTATGAATTTAGTAAATACAGTGGTTGCCTGGCCCTATGTAATTAGCATGTAGCTAAAGCATTAGAGCCCAGTGGTTGATAGAGCAGGCTGAACGTCAGCTCCTTCATCAATAGCTGTGCTTCTCTGGGGAAAATGGTTAACCTCTCTGAGGTTTTATTCTTCTCATCTGTAAAAATGGGGATAGGAGTAGTATCTACCTCATGGGTTCGTGGTGATGATTAAATAAGTTAATACATATAAAGAAGTAGGAATTAACATTAGATAAATATTTAAGAAAAAGACATTTCAACCAGTATTTTATAGGCATTTTTATGAAGCAGAAATATGTAAACATTTGGCATAGTGATAAATAAATTTAAATGTTGAGTTTTGAAACAAAGAGGAAATAAGATAGCAAGAACTATAATAAGGCAGAAATTCTTCTATCATAAATTAAGGGAATGGAGAAAAAGTGGATTTTGTAAACAGATTGAGATTCCAATCCTGAATCTACCTCTTCTTGTTCTGGAATATGTCCCTTGGCTTTTCTGTGCTCCAGTCTTTGCATTTGTAAAATAAAAATGATCATTTTACCTGGCAGGATTAATTGTAAAGATCAACTAAGCTATTTTCTGAAAACCTGTAACCGAGGACTGACCATCAAAAATAGCACAATTAATATATTTTTCCTGATTCCAAATATCGTAATTGCTTTATCATTTAAAACTATTAGAATCTATTGTGATGGTATTTCATACATAATGGACTGTTAAAATGTAAATATAATTTAAGCCCTACTCTGACCCTCCTCTCATCTCACAGGGCGAGGAATCTGCAGGGTTAGAGGGATATGTCAACCCCGAGGCTGGCTTTTGCTTTGAATATTTAGGACCCAAATTTCCCTGCCCAAATAATTCTAAATCAAACCTTTTCCTCCAGGTGATTAAATGGGCACATTTGTCAAGGTAGGAAGATAGGACATACGTTTTCTGTGTGCATTACCTTGAGTTATAACTTCCTGATATAATGCCCTGTGGCCTGTGGGCTGTCATCTGTATTTTTTTCCCAGGCTTTTCAAATGGATATATAGGTCTACAGGTGTTACTTATGTGAAAGTTATACTTTTGAAACAACATGGTAAGAATATTACTAAATTTGCATCTTTTGTTTTAATTCGGAAACATCAGGATACAGATTAAATGCTGAACATACATCTCTCTCTGGATGTTTTAAAGCTAAATGAATGTTAGTGGTTACTGAGGCCCTATTTGTGTGAGGAAAAAAAATGTGGTTAATTTATTTTCCCTAAAATTAGAGTTATTTAAAAATTAGAATTTGCAGCAGTTATACTGAGTGCTTATTAGAAGATGCACATGAATACAACCATAGAGACATATGGAGTGTACATTTAACACTTGTATTAATCTGTTTTCATGCTGCTGATAAAGACATACCTGAGAATGATAATTTATAAATACAAAGAGGTTTAATGGGCTCACAGTTCCACCTGGCTGGGGAGGCCTCACAATCATGGTGGACGATTAAAGGCACGTCTTACATGGCAGCAGGGAAAAGAGAATGAGAGCCAAGTGAAAGGGGTTTCCCCTCATAAAACCATCAGATCTCGTGAGACTTATTCACTGCCACAAGAACAATATGAAGGAAACCACCTGCATGATTCAATTATCTCCCACCGGGTCCCTAGTACAATATGTGGGAATTATGGGAGCTACAATTCAAGATTAAATTTGGGTGGGGACACAGCTGAACCATATCAATACTCAATACAATAAACACCATTCATATGGGGCTGAAGATTTTTTTAAAAACCATGATTGCAGAGTCTGCTATGAGTTGGAGATTTTAATTTACTCTGCTGGTTTACAGCATCAGAAAATCCAATATTGCATGAGGCTTAGTAAATCAGAACTGCATTAGGCCATGCTTGTAAACGGAATGCACATTCTACTCTTAATAAACTCTAAATCACAATTTGTCTCATCTTTGTCAAGGAAATCCAGCAGAAGGTCTAATAAAAAATACTGTTGAACAAGTGAAAGATATTGTCACCCTGAAGACTTAGAGGGCAAGCACACATCCCTGAAAGAAATATTCTAGAATCCTGGAAAAAATGTATGTAGAAATTGGTATCCACAATCTGATGCTAGAAAGTAATCCCTCATGAAACAGTGGATGGAGGCCATAAGAGAAGATAAATTTTATTGGAAAACCATAGGATGAGATAAAAAGGGAAATGGATAAAATACATAAGGACTTCAAGTAAACTACAAACATAATAGCAGAATTAAACTTCACTGTAGAGATCACATTAGATAAAGACAGTGATACGCTCTCCCACAGGAAAAGCAAAAAAGAAATCAAAATGTTGTGAAAGAAGATAATAGATACAGACAACAGAGAATGGAAACCCAAAATAAGCTGTACTCCTGAAAAAGAGGACAAAATAAATGGAACAAAAACAATAATCAAATCAATATATGGAAAATTTGTGGAGCTGAAAACATACCTTGTATGCAGATGGCAAGTGCCTGTTCTGCCCCAATGAAAGAAGACACCTATGCCTAAATAATTAAGAAAACTACTAACTTAGATAAATAAACATCTTACAAATGTCTAGATACAAATGACAAAAAAGAAAACAACCAAATAATGCATGAACAAAATTAAGGCTGACGATAGTCTTCTCCTATTGTAACCCTGAAAATCAGAAGACAATGGAACAATGTCTGCTGAGCATTCAGAGCCTTTCACAAATGAATAAGAAAGAAAGATATCTTCAGGTATTCACACTGTACAATTTGCTGAAACATATCCAAAATGATTAAGGTATGTGAAAAAATGGATAGTTGAAGGATGTGAAAATCATGGTTAAATGGCTAACCATTTTAGGTCTGGAAATAATGAAGTCACATGTCTAAATAGTTGTATTTTTTGTTATCTCAAATGTAAATTGAGAGGATATTTTGAAAGAGATGTAATAGAAAATAGTAATTTAATAACATTTACTCTGCACTAAAACCCAAGACTCATTACACTAAATAGCACTTATTGGATTATATGGAAGAAACACTGTTAGAGATAAAGAATAGTAAATGCAAACTCCATTAATTCAGCTTAACACAACTTAACCCACCTCTCAGATTTTGATAACTCAGGAAGAAAAAGAAAAACAGGAATACAGGGGATCTAAATGATTCAAAAAATGAAGTATATTTAATAAATTTCTAATAAACTTTGTACCTCTTGAGACTTTGTTGTCTTTTCTAATATCTCTGAATCTTTAGAAATTGATGAAGGAAATGAAAAACAACAACAACAAAAAACTCCCAAGTAACAATCCTACAGTCTGCATTCCCTTACCACAATACGACTGGAGACTTTTAAATAAATATTTAGTAAAAGAAGAAACTTGAAAATTAGCAATAACAGTAGCAGCAGCAGTACAGTCCTAGTTTGGTAGGGCTTTTGTCTTATTCCTTTTTTTCCCCTCAGGGGAAGCACAAAAAGAGGTTTCTTAAGCTTATCTACAAGGTGTCCATTTTGGGACCAAAAATGATGTAGTTCAAAATTCACTCCTCCTCATAACACAGCATTTTCAGCACTCTCCAAACACCCTTCAAAAAACACCCAAATAAAAAGGTAGAATTTGGAGAGAAGGAGTAGGGATGATTGGAGACACATTATCAGAGAGGAGGGCAAATCAACATTCTACCATTTATCTTTGTTCTAGATAGTATCTTCCCATTTTTTTTTTCCTGGTATTTTATGGTCTTCAGTGTCTGCTTGTTCTTAGTCTGCTTGGGCTATCATAACAAAATACTGTAGACTGGGTGGCTTAAACAACAGAAATTAATTTTCTTATAGTTCTGGAGGCCAGGAAGGCTAAGATTAAGGTGCCAACCAATTGAGTTTCTGCTGAGGACCCTCTTTCTGCGGCCATCTTCTCATCATGTTCTCATATGTCCTTCCCCAGGGTGCAAGTGGAGAAAGATAGATTTCTCTCACACAAGGTCACCAGTTCTATCAGATTACGTCCCATTTTCAAGACCTCATTTAATCTTAATTATTTTCTAAAAGCCTATCATCAAAAACAGTTACATTGGAGGTTAGGGCTTCAAGATATGAATTTTATGGAGACATAATTCAGTCCTTGTAAGCAATGCTAGTTGCTTAACTTAGAATGCTAGATCAGACCAACTGCATCCAGATTCCATAAAATGAAGTCTGTTCTGTGAGAGCTGAGTGATAACCACAATGATTCTCTTCAAAGAGAAACCAGAAGCAAGGGAAAGGTAAGCCTAGTCAGTTCTGCAGGGTCCTAGAACCACCATACTAACCCATTTTACTTTTACAGTGTTATCAACAGAAAGTAGGACAGAGCAGGCATTTATTTATTTATTTATACTTTTAATTGTTTAAAACAGTATAAAAACATTAGGGAACAAACTCTAAAATCTAAACTGGGTAAGGGCTCAAAGAACCATTATGATGGTCAGTCTTTTAACAATGGGATGAAGTAGTTTAGTATTATTCATGACTCAAAGATGGTCATTCTTGATAGAAAATAAATTTACCTTTAAAATCATTCAACAAAGTTATGAATAATTTAATGATATTAAAGTGATATTTACATGGGAATTTTTCCACTCAGATGAGAATGATATACTCTAAGCATTTATTTCATTTTTAAAATGAAGTTTGAAGAAAAGGTAGAGTTAGGGATGGAAATGATACTTTGGTTAGCTTCAAAGTTCCTGAAAAAAATTGAAGATTAGTTGGGCAAAATATTGTTGACTACTGAAACAATTGGGTAGTCTTAAATTTTAATGTTACAGAAAACTTTCAGTGGCTGAGAAGACTAAAAGTTGCCATCTGAGGGGCAGATAAGATTGATTTAATAAGATATATGAATGATTTGATGTCTAAATACCTTGAAAAAGTAAATAGTAATACACAAAAAGTTAAAGTTTAAAAAAAACACACTGAATTTTTACTAAGCTCTTACTAAGAATTCTTAAAGTGTTTTCACTGATAGTTTGATAAATATCAGGAAAGTGTGCTAATCATAATAGCTACAAGTTTCATTAGTTACAGCTAAAGTCCAAAGTGACTATTAAGCCAATCATTATAAATCTACTTGCAAAAGAGAAGAAAAAGAATCAGTGAACAAACTAAACAACAAACAAGAAATTCAGTTGGTGTGAAATTACTGAAAGTCCCAGAGAATCTCATTATCATTTGACATAAATTATTACTCACAAACTGATTAACAAAGAACTGCTAAATGAGCGTTTGTCTTCATTTGCAAATGAAATTAGAATTTAGTGAAACAATGCTATAAAAGCTTAGGATTAGAGAAGAAAGGAAAGTTTTCTAATACAAAAGCAGTGTTTTTTAATCATTTGTATTTTATCGTGTAGGTGTGTCTGTGTGTATGAGATAATTGCATAGATTATTTGGTGGTTAATGAGCTTTGGTTTTGAATTACATGAGTTATTTTAGGAGTTGAAGTATGTTGTAAAGGTAGGTTGGTTAGGAATTGCTCCGGATTTTCATGAAGTGGTAATTAGCACCCAAGATTCCAATTTCTTCATTTAAAATGAGGGGTTTAGACCTAGATAATTTTCAAGATCTTTTAGGGACCACAGAGTCTGTGGTTACTCAATTACTCATTGTACTTCCTATTCCTTAACAGAGCCCTTGACTCTATTTCCCCTACAAACTTAATGAGAAGCCATTAAAAGTGCTGTTTGGGGGTTCTAGGCATATGTCTCCACTATGCATGAAAGTAATGATGCTCCCAGGACATTTGTCTGTTCAGAGCACAGCAAGGTCAGAATTGTCTACTAAGTCCTTCAAGGCCTGCTGTGTCTGGTATGGTACCAGTCTGGCTCTTACCATCTCTATCTAATAATAGATCTTTGATTTTTTTTTTTGAAGCCACAATGCATAACTCTTTTTTTTAAACCCTGGAAGACAAGACTTTTCCTTACACTAAAGTAAAACATGTTTTATATTTTATTGTGTTATTTATTGGTCCAAATTAAATAATCTGGGAAAGTTGTTAAAGGAATTTAAGAATTTAAATTCTGTCCTTCATTGTTCCTTTTCTCTGAGTAAACTTGACCACCTAAAAGAGCTTGTTTTTAAAAGAGTTTATTTGGGTTCAAGAAGTGTTGATTGTTATATAGCCTTGTTGCTTAACTGCACGTCTTGTCAAATGTTCTACTTTTTCCTGTCGATCCCAACTTCTTCCTTCCTCTTGAATCTTGAGTGAATGGTGATTAGTCAGTCATTCCCCCTTTTCTTGGTCCAATATAGCTTCTCACAAACAAACTTAGAGGCATGATAAGGATATTTTTTCTTTAAACCTTTGTGACTTTTCTTTTGTATGCTAGCAGAAACACATGGCTAGAATTACATGGAAAATAATCATTCCAGGCCTAATGGAGATAACTTCTTGTCCATAGACCTGTGAGTGAATTGTGGATGAGAAATAGAGTTATTCTCATCACACTTACAAATTACAATTTAACATTTCAATAATAATCTGTACATGAATATGTCTAATTTATGTCTTCCAGGTTGTGACAGTATAGTCAATGATAAACTACTGTTGCTGAATAGATGGGAGGGTGTGGAATTAGTTTCATTTGATCCTAATTGTATTCTAACTTTTTTTTTTTCTGCAGCTATGTGGTATCTTGATCCTGGCATTAGCAATATGGGTACGAGTAAGAGATGATTCTCAAGAGGTAAACGTACAAAAACAAGTCACCCTTTCCCCACTGTAGTTTATTTCTTTTATAATAATGAAAGTTATGACATTAATAGTAATAAACATATCTAAAGTGTTTTTCTTGACTGTTTCATGTAATCACTGCTGCTGTTATGTGATTTTATAATTCAATTCAATCAATCAAAATCACTATGTGCTAGGTGTGGGAAAATCCTTCTAGAGAATGGAGGCGGTGTTATTCAAAAAATTCAAAGAAATGCAGGTGGGAAGGGGCCAAAGTGGAAATTCTCCTCCTTTACTATTTGTTTAAGGTCAGCCAATGTACAGCTTGAGGATACAGGCCACCTCTCCTCACCAAGAAGAACAATTTTTATAATAGAAGGTATTGACAATAATTTAGTTGATTCCAAGGTGTTTGGTTCAAAAGGAAAGAAAATGAGAAGTTCTCTTGGAGAAGAGGAATTTGAATCTGTGTTTTAAAGGCAACAAAGTACAAGGATAGTTATTATTTACCTGTGGCAACTGAGAGTGAAGGTAACCACTTGCCACTAGCGGCTGATTGCGCTGATGTATCTCTGTAATTAGCTGGGGATGTCCAGATTCTTGCTAACTGTATAAGATTAACATGACCCATTTTCCTCCCACACACACCATTCTGTGCCCAACGGCAAAGCTCTTACCCAGATGTATAGGTCTGGAGGAAGTATATTCCGTATGGTGAATTCTGGCCTCAGCTGTTGGACTCCACATGTGTGGCATCTGTTCCATGCCACATTATCACAAATGTGCAAAGAATTGGGGGAAGGAGGAAGAGGGGAATGTGCAGGGGTTATGCTGTCAGTTTTATGAAACATAATGCCACCCTGGCACCATTTCCTGGCTCCTGTGCTTTTATTCTTTTCTCTCCTCTCTTCTTTTCTGGGGCATCCCTCCAGGCAAATTCTTATTCTAACATATCCAGAGCCATTTATTTGTTCTTTGTTTTCTGGGCTCTTGCCACTGTTCAGGATCACCTCTTCTACTGCTAGAGCCTTTTTTAAGGTATTTGCCCACATAAAGAGAGTTTCTCCTCTCTGGGAAGAAATTTGATTCCAAGTTGATAATTACTGTGAGATTATTAAGCCAGCAATTAAGAAGATGCATTTTCTACTAAAACGTATTACACCATGGTGCAGCTAAATGCCTTTGAACACAGCCCAGTCGAAACAAAGATGAAAAGGGAATTAACGTCTTCTCTGTTTTCGTGCTACAGTGGGTGGCTTTTCTGAAAATTTGTTTCTCACTTCATCTCTCTGGATTTTTTTTTTCTCTCTCTCCTGTTGTTCTTTTTCTTTTAAAATTTGCTTTCTGTCCTTAGAAAGCCCAGAGAATCACAGTGGCAATTAGCAGGTTTCACATTCTGTGCCTCACCATGGTGAAGAAATTGGGTGGGAGATGGGTGTGGCAGCTTTTTAGTAACATCCTAGTCCATCAGGATTTCACTTACTGTTTTCTACTGATAACTGTAACTGTGACTTCCTGATGGCCTGGAGTTCTGGTGTTTGAGCCCAAGAAGAGCATTTGAAGATGTGCAGAATTTTCATCCTGTAGAATCCTAAGTCTGACTTTGGGGCTCATAATTAAGTCCAGAGATTAACAGTCACCTACTTACAGGGTGCTTGGGCCTCTTCAAGATGTGTGTGCAGCCTGCAATTTTTTTTTTATTATTTTACTTCCCGTTGATATTTTCTTTCCCTCCCAGTGCTTCTGGTAAACAAATTTGGTGTTTAGTCTGTTAAAAAAAAATTGCACATATTGAATGTATTAAAGGGGAACTATTGTCCTTGAGAGGGTGCTACTCCACATCTGGGGATATGAATGAATTAATAGAGCTAGACAGCATCTTTAGTTACATTTTGACTCACGCTTCATCAGCCTTTCACCCTGAACAAAAGCCAGTGTCTGCCAGGACAACATTAACCAGCTTGACTTATATATATATAATTGGCTTGATTTGTATTTATCTCAAGCCAATGACAAAGAATCAAGACTGAGCAAAGAGCTGAATTTCTTATTAGTGAAAAAACAGAGGTAGCTGTTTTGTAAGGAAAAACATGAGCATAAACACATAAAAGAAGGATATCAGGGAAATGACATCTTTTTGCTGAAGTATCTCAGTATCTCATAGGGACCCTTTTTTCTACCTCAGGATAAACTTAGCACCATAAGGAAAAGCACATGAGAAGCCATCCTTGTCCCAGGAGGTCCCTCTGATCCAAAGAGGATTCTTGAGTCCTCATCTTTCAGGACCAGCTCAATTTCTCTGTCTTTAAAATTCTCCCATTGTCCTAAGACACACAGGGACACAGTGTTCGTTCGAGACAGCTTTTCAAACCCTCCTGTGTCTCCCCTGGTGCAAATATGTGAACTCAGATTTCCACTTCATTCTTAAATAAGAATAACCACTTTTTGGGGTGGCCTTGGAACAATGGCCACTAGACAGTCAACACACTGCTTTCTGGCTAGTCTCTGGCAGTAGGTTACCCTGCCCAGCCTAGTCTCATAGAAGTATCTCACTACCTGCTGCACAAGTGCTGATCACGCTCTCTTGGCATCACGTGTAGATATTTGAGCTATTATTCTTCTGGGATATCTGTTCTAACTTCTGATAACCCAGCTAACGAGGTTTACATCCTCTTATAGGGTTTGCCTGTACTGGCTGCAGTATTCTAGTGAAGCAATATTTAGCGGTAAGTCCATAGAGCTGGTTTCCTAACACTGCTATTTCTGTCACATCTGTTTTGATTCCAATGTCATACCTGTTTATTAACAAAACTGATTTTTCAGCTATGATATTAATAAGGAAACAATAAAAAACCAAAGCCCAATCAAACGAAAATCTTTAGGACATAACCAAGCTTTCAAACTGTGTAAATTGAAACATTATTTCTAAGCATAGACTTTTAGAGACAAAGGAGGCCTTAGCTATCACAGAGGTTGACTCAATTCCCTTTTATAAATGGGGAAACTGGAGCCCAATAGATCGAGTGACTGTTCCAGGATTACAAGCTTATTTATTAGGACCCTGACAGAATATAGATATTTGTTTTAATGCTTTTATAACTTCAGCACACTCCTTCCTATTGATTGTTGAATAAAAGTTTCCTCTAGGCAATAAGAGGATTTAAAAAGCCTTGAAAAACAAAAATATTGTTAGAGCAGTAGCAGTCATTTTTGTATTGACTATTAAGGGAGCTGATCTACATGTTATATAGCCCATTCTGGGAGGCAGAGGTTTTGAGTTAGTCTAGGAACTAGTGGTCTATCTAGAGACAGCCCAGTAGACAGAAGTTATAGAAGACAAATGGACTACATATAGTGTTTATGCATAACACACGTACAAGGCTTTACTTTTTCATTGTGATTTACTTCTGGATAAATCCACTTAGGAAGGACAAGAGGTAGACTGAGGCTAGGTGTTATGAGGGTGATGAAGACAACTATGTGTGTTGTTGGGAGAACTGAGTTATGCCTGATGGGTAGCCCTCCCACTATAAAGGGCCCTAGGATTTTTTTTTCCTTCATGTCTCATTAACAGTAAAAATAAAGAGTTTCTAGATGATTCTATGGACTATGACTTTTGGGACCAAAGAGATAAAATTGATATCGAATATCAGGAACTAGATTTTTTAAAAATGATTTTATTAGCCCATGGAAGTTCCCTCATGTCCCTTTTCAGTTAACTCTTGCTTTCCCTTCTGCCTTGCTCAAAGTCAAGCACTGCTTTGATTTTTATAACCATAGTTTTGCTTATTCTTGAACTTTATATAAATGGAATCAGAAAGTATTTACTTTTTTCCATGGCTTCTTTAGCTCAGCGTAATGACTCTGAAGTTCATTCATACTGTTGTGTCTATCAATAAAGAACTTGAACTTTTTAAAGAATTAAAAACCATAACAACACATGCTTTATAATGCTACTTTATGTAGAATACACAAAATATGTGAACCAAAGATCACATCAAGAAGAGTAAAAGTAACTGTCCTAAGCTTTTTAAAATAGGGTTTAAAAAAACTTATTACTTTTCTTCCACCCAGCTTTCAACATATCATTTTAGAAAAATATAAGGTTGGAAACATTATTTAGGCAAGTATCACTTCAGTAGAATGTGAGCCCCATGAGGGTAAGGATTTGCACTTTTTAAGATAACTGATGTATTTCACGGTCCTAGCACAGGAATTGACACATAGTAGGCACTCAGTGGATATTTGTTGAATGAGCAAAATAAACTTCAAGGAAAGGAATTTTCTGCCATTAATCTCTTTTTTTATTTTAGATTCTCAGCTCTGAAGATTTAGGCTCTAGCCCCTATGTTGCTGTAAACCTACTGATTGCTGTAGGTGCTGTCATCATGATTCTGGGCTTCCTGGGATGCTGCGGTGCTATAAGAGAAAGTCGCTGCATGCTTCTGTTGGTGAGTTCTCCAAACAAATCCCAATGTCCAACCTTGAGACTCCAGAGGATTCTCTCCCATCCCTATTGTCTGTTAAAAGAACATGTCATGATTGGTGAAACTCTAACTGTAACTTCTCTTTAGAAGGTTTGATTGTGGAAGCTAATATGGCTTACATTGGCTTGGTTTGGCTTAGAAATTGGAGGATACTCTGAGAGGAGAGAAATTTTAATGATTCATCCATTCATTCATTCACTCATTCAACATTACTGCCATACCTCTATGTGCCAGATATTGTGCTAAATGATACATAAGACCTTTAGAACCTACTAGGGAAGATTAATAAGTAAGCAAATATCTACAGTAGGAGTGGCCCCAGAAGCAAAGGGCAAGACAGGGGATGGGACTTTCAAGCCAGGGCAGAAGTGAATAAGGTATTCATATGAGTGAGGGTAGGAAGAGCTTTCTGGGAAGATGACCTGGCAGTATGGTGCTTGTGTGTTTGGGAACTGAGAAGCCTTGGGTATGGCAGGAGACCGGCAAAGACTGTTTCCACTAAATGATGGAAGATGAATCCAAGTGTGGGTTGTGGTCAGATCATAGGGTGTTCTATATGTCATGCTAAAAAAAGTTTAAATGAATGAGATAATTAGAATTCTCTCTTAGGGAGCATCAAGGAGGTTAGATTGGGTTTGGATAATTCACAGGCATTCACTTTTAACATATACAGTAGAAAATGGATATCGTAAAAATATTAGAAAAAATCAACTGTTTATCAGATACAAATATGACATAGAAGTTTATCAGATCTAATCTAAACTTATTCCTCTAGTAAAGTAAGGATTATATCAGTACCTGAAAAAAATGTTTACAACTGTTTGTTTATTACGAGGAATAGTAAAGACAGAGTTTTAAAGAGACTCTAATAACATTCCTACTGATTGCTTTTTGATCAATAAGGCCTCATTTTCAATTGGTCAATTTAATTACTCAAGGAGCTTGTTTAAAAAAAAATAATCGTCTTTGGGCTGCATCCTTCAAAATTATGATTCAGTGTATCTGAGGCCGATTTCAGGAATCTATATATGTAACAAGAGGCCAGATGATTCTGATAGTGGTGAAAATGCTGTTTCAAAGCCAGGTCTGAGTTTATGTTAGTTTGTGTTTGATGAAGAAAGAGCAGGAAAAAAATAATATTCAAATAAATTCATCTAAGTTTTCAAACTTCCCTCTAGTCAATATCATACAGATACCAATAGGTGTTTTGATAATGTTTTGTCTGAACCGCTTTCCTCAATCAATCTCTGAAGCAAAGGTTTCTGAGTAGTAATGAACCAAAATTTTTCAGCTTGAAGTAAAAAGTGGAACAAATGAAGAGTGTGACTGACACTCTCACTGTGGTATGATCTGAGCTGTGGAGAGAAGTGCTGTGCCAAAATGTCCCCAGATGTTACCGAATGCACTGAGGATAATGTATATTTCTTTTCCTCTTCTTCAGTTTTTCATAGGCTTGCTTGTGATCCTGCTACTGCAGGTGGCGGCAGGTATCCTAGGAGCTGCTTTCAAACCTGAGGTGTGTGCACAGATGTTTGAAAATTTTGAAAAGTCTGAAAAATTGAAGTACTACCATGTGCATGAATAATGTAAAGTACTTTTCAATTTTCAGTCTGATCGCATCTTGAATGAAACTCTCTATGAAAACACAAAGCTTTTGAGTACCACAGATGGAAGTGGAAAAGAATTCCAACAAGTCATAATTGGCTTTCAAGAAGAGGTAATTAGAATTTGTTGTTTATTTTAGAGAGTTGGACATAGTTCTTCTGTGTTTAATTTTTAACTCACATATTTTTTAAAGATTGAAAAAAGTCTCCATTTTGCAGATTTTGATTATTCTGTCACCATGCAATAAGAAAAATCTAAGAATATTTATAATTACTTTCTCACCTCATACAAAGTTCTGAAGCAGTTTTGAAAGACAGAAATTAAGAAAATAAGTTTATGACAGGTTAAGCCTCGATTGAGTTAAATCAATAATAGTTTTAATATTTTCCATTTAAAAGGGTAATGTGTCTGAGAATCACCTTTCTTTCTCTCTTCCCCAGCTTTTTTTTTTTTTTTTTTTTTTGAGACAGAGTCTCACTCTGTTACCCAGGCTGGAGTGCAGTGGTGCATTCTCTGCTCACTGCAACCTCTGCCTCCCAGGTTCAAGTGATTCATCCTTCCTTAGCTTCCTGAGTAGCTGAGACTACAGCCATGCGCCACCACACCTGGCTCATTTTTGTATTTTTAGTAGAGATGGGGTTTCACCATGTCAGGTTGGTCTCAAACTACTGACCTTAGGTGATCCACCCGCCTGAGGGATTACAGGGGTGAGCCACAGCACACAACCTCTCTCTCTTCTTTTTAAAAAATAAGTGGACCATGTGCAGTGGCTCACACCTATAATCTCAGTACTTTGGGAGGCTGAGGTGGGTGGATCATTTGAGGTAAGGGGTTTGAAACCAGCCTGACCAACATGGTGAAACCCTGTCTCTACTAAAAATACAAAAATTAGCTGGGCGTGGTGGTGCATGCCTGTAATCTCAGCTACTTGGGAGGCTGTGGCAGGAGAATCGCTTGATCCCAGGATGCAGAGGTTGCAGTGAGCCAAGATCGCACTACTGCACTCAGGCCTGAGTGACAGAGCAAGACTCTGTCAAAAAAAAAATTAATTATTTTAAGGACAGGGTGTCACTGTGTCACTCAGGCTGGAGTGCAGTAGTATAATCATAGCTCACTGCAATTCTGCGGTTTCGACCACCAGGGGCTCAAGCGATCTTCCCACCTCAGCTTCCTGAGTAGCTAGGACCACAAGCACACAACACCACACCTGGCTACCTTTTTAAAAATTATTATTATTTTTGTAGAGACAGGGGTCTCACTATATTGCCTAGACTGGTCTCAAACTCCTGATCTCAAGTGATCCTCCTGCCTTGGCCTCCCAAAGTGCTGGGATTACAAGCATAAGCAACCATGTCCAGCCTCTCTTTTTCTCATTCTAAGCCTTCACTGCTTCTCTGTCTCATAAAATAGTAACAGCTAACACTAAGTGCTACTGTGTACAGTTTTTATATCCCGTAGCTCATTTAATACCCACAACAATCCTACGGGATGGGTAATATCATTATCCTCATTAACCCCATTTTACAGATAAGGAGATTGGGATTTAGGGAGGTCTGACAGCTACCAAGTGATGGGGTTGGAATTTGAAAATTTGAACCCAGATCTGTCTGACCAGTCTATTACTTTTTTTAAATCAATACACTATCGCCTGATTTTTTTCTTTTCTTTAAAGTCAAAATTTGGTAGGCATTGGAGGTCTTTTACTATCTGGCTCCTACCAAATCTTTTAACTTTACTAACTACTGCTCCCTAAAGAGTAAACTCTAGTCCCACCAGGTCTGTGTACTCAGGGTCCCTTGAACAATTCTGCCTTCCTTCCTTTGCATCAATTTCCATCCTTGGAGTGAGTGCTCTTACTACTTTTTCTTTCAAATATATACTTTAAAGTTTGACAAAAATGTTAGCTACTCTGTGGAATTCCTCCTAACCATGCCATCCTTATTTTGAATTCCTATCATATTAACTACTTGTAGTAGTATTCATGCATGTCATGGAAATTCACAGAATCTTAGGAGAGGCTTGAATTTTATAGGTCATTTACTCTGACTTCTCACTGATAAATATATTTTATATTTATGGTCATCTACCCTCAAATGAAATATTAAAGAGGTGAAAGTTTACTAATTTTTGCCCATCCTGCTTATATACAAGTCAGATGATTAGTATGTTCTTTCTTAGTTTGAAACAAAATCAGCCTTCCTAGGATTTACATCACTTAGTACTAGTTTTTCCAGAGTTTCAGAGGAAAAAAAAATTGATGCTCTTATATATGATAGATTTTTCTTTGAGAATGGCTATTGTTCCACTCCTAAAATCCTTGCTTTTCAAGTGGAAACATCCTTGGTTTCTCAAACTGTTTATCAGATGACATTTTTTCCCCCAAGAACATTCACTAGTTCCTATTTGGATAGACTCTGGCTTGTAAAAATTCTGCTTAAAGCACCATTTCCAAAAGCTGAAACCTGATATGGGTCAGTCCCTGTTTTAACTTTCTTTCTGATGTGGTTTTCTTGGCTCCCCCGTAGCTGCATCCTTTGATTCTCTCCTTTCCGGGATTATTCTTACTCTAGAGGCCAGCTTAAAACAGACTTAAAGCAGGAAGAATTTATGCAGCCTTAGTACCTCTGCTGGATGGGGCTGAGGATCCCAGACCCTTCCCAGGATGTTGACCCAGTACAAAATACACTAGAGGTCATCACTGAGCCTCTGGTTCAGGTCCTGAGCCATATTTGCTGCACATCTCCCCAGATTCAAGGTCTCCGTGCCAATCCTGGATTTCTAAATATTCTGTTTGTTTTAGTATGTTCTCCTGAAGCGCTCCTGCTCTTGTACAGAAATCCTATGCCTGAAGTTCCTTGTGTTCATAGGACTATATTTCTTCAAATGTCCATTATGAGTCTTCTTCTTCTCCTCCTTCTCCTTCTTCTTCCTCTTTTCCTCCTTCTTCTTCTCTTTCTTCCTTTTCTTCTTCTTTCTTCCTTTTCTTCCTCTCCTCCTCCTCCTCCTTCCCCCTTCTTCTTTTTTCTCCTTCTGCTTCTTCTTTTTCTTCCTCCTCCTCTTCTTCTCCTCCTGGTCCCACTTCTCCCCCTTCTTCTTTCTTCTTCTCCTCCTCCTCCCTCCTCCCCCTCATCCTCCTCCCTCTTCTCCTCCTCCCTCTCCTCCCCCTCCTCCTTCTCCTCCTCCTCCTTCTTCTTCTTCCTTTCCTCCTCCTCTTCCTCCTCCTTCTTCTTCCTCTTCTCCTTTCTCCCTCGTCTTCCTGCTCTTCTTCTTCCTCTCTTCCTCCTTCTTCTCCACTATGCTTTATATATATATATAACATATATATATGTTATATATATGTTATATATATATTATATATATGTTATATATATGTTATATATATATAACATATATATTATATATATATATATAGAGAGAGAGAGAGAGAGAGAGAAAGAGAGAGAGAGTTATGCTTCTTTGGGAAGAGAATCCTACCACCACAAACTCTGGCTGGATGACCTGACCTGGAGTCCATAACACATTGACAGAAGCTGCAAACACTGAATAGCTTT